>SMSQ01003574.1:28045-51073 GCA_019453375.1 Ctenoplectra terminalis | reverse complement strand
AAAAAAAATTGAAACTTATATAGTATAAATTTTTATATCTAGTAATATATTCATACATCTATAAACACACTGTGTCTTTATTGTATTTCGACCACGATCTGCCCGTGTAACTTGTAATGCAAAGTGTTAAGGGTTGAATTCAAAATTAACCTAAACAATTATGAAACTTGTTAATTTATACAATTTTAAGTAGACAATACGTCTATGACTATTAAAATCAACATTCTCAACATAAATATTCTTTGCAATTAAAATCATTCCACTGAATCAGCAATAATCGTTCCCTGCGTGTACATCTTCTATCTTTGAGTGCCTCTAAAAAAATTTCAACACATATTTCTCTCCGTTCTGTCCATTTGAAGTCAAACAAAAAGCACAGCAACGGTAGTTAGACGAATTACGAATAACAATAAAAATAATAATAAAAATCACAATACAGGTCGGGCAATTTTTGCATAGATGTCCTCGATTGATACTGCGTCTCGGTACACGCGATACCCGGCAATGTTGTTAGCAGCATGCACCGACTAAAATTTATAGACATCAGAGCGAAGCATGGAACCTTTCGTTTCCTTTTAAAATAAATTTACCGAACACTCTTTGACCCATTGCGATTACTCCGGTTCGCGTTTGAATAACATTTGCGCCACTGTTCCACGCTGAAACGTAAAATTGTCTCAAAAATTATAGACTGACAATGGTTGAGATTATACGGGGTGGTCATCAGTCGTGACTGAATCATGGACAAATAGTAGTTTCGTTTTGGGCCAGATCAATTAGGGTAAATCGAGGCGAATCGGATAAAAATAATTCGAGGATTTTTAAGTTTAACAAAATTTTTTGTTATTAATGTTCAAACTAAATGGGTGTTAATTACGAATTTATAATAAAAAGTTAACTTTCTAAATTTTATCGAAAAGATTCTATCGAAAGAAATTATCTAAATTCTATGGAAATTCTATCGAAATTCTATCGAAATTTTATCGAAATTCTGTTGAAATTTTATCGAAAGAAAGTATCTAAATTCTATTGAAATTCTATGGAAATTCTATGGAAATTCTATCCAAAGAAATTATCGAAATTCTATGGAAATTCTATCGAAAGAAATTCTCGAAATTCTATGGAAATTCTATGGAAATTCTATCGAAAGAAATTATCTAAATTCTATTGAAATTCTATCGAAATTCTATTGAAATTCTATCGAAATTCTATTGAAATTCTATCGAAATTCTATCGAAAAAAATTATCGAAATTCTATGGAAATTCTATCGAAAAAAATTATTGAAATTCTATGGAAATTCTATTGAAAGAAATTATCTAAATTTTATTGAAGTTGTATCGAAATTCTATTGAAATTCTATCGAAATTCTATCGAAATTCTATCGAAATTCTATCGAAATTCTATTGAAGTTCTATGGAAATTCTATGGAAATTCTACCGAAAGAAAATGATCGATCTCTTGAAAGCAACCGTAATTTTTGTCTAAATCCTTAATAAGTTGATATAGAAATCCTTAATAAGTTGATAATTGTATATCCATAGGCCTTGCATCACAGGGACGATAATGTTATTAAATCGAGCATTAGTGCAAAACATCCGTAAATAAGACATACCGGGGGTGTACGTTCCACGGCGAACGGATCGAACGATCGATTCCAGCGAACAGGCGAGGAATCGACGACGGGTTTACCCGCGTAAACGATAATGAGCGTGGACGGTAGTTTCAGACAAAGGTTACGCCTTCCTAAGAAACCGGTATGAGTTACGGAGACCTGCCTTCTTCGTCTGTTTCACTCGCAACATGTGGACGCGCGGAAGGAAATTCGAAGCGCGCTACCTCCTTGAAAATCGTGCAAAAATGGCAGGTCTAGCTGATGGTACTGTGAATCGTTCGCGTGAAACGTTTTCCAGGACGATCGAACGCGAATTGCGAGGAAGTTGCGAGGAAGTCGCGAGTCCGTTGTACTTTCTCGAGCACAGCTTTAACCCTCGAATGCTGAAGCAAAGTCTCATAGACACCATCCATCGCTGAACTACTGATTGTTATGCATTTTCAATTCCATTTTTAAATCAATTTCAATTTCATTTTTAATTAATTTTCAATTCCATTTTTAATTCGTTATCAATTCCATTTTTAATTAATTTTCAATTCCATTTTTAATTAATTTTCAATTCCATTTTTAATTCATTTTCAATTCCATTTTTAATTCATTTTCAATTCCATTTTTAATTCATTTTCAATTCCAAGTGCAAAATTTAAGTGAAAATGAAGTTGCAACAAATGATACGCTGTCGCACATGAAACGTCGAATTTTACGTTATTATGTAGTTAAAAGTAACATTAAATGGCACTTATTGTACATGAATATAAAACTCGAAGCTAACTCGAGAACATATCGAACTAATATAACACGGCAATAAGATCGAACATAATTGATAAAAAGAAAACTACTAAATTAATAAATATATTTATATAAATTAATAAATCAAAATAAAAAGAAAACGAACAATGGATAGAAGTATAATTCGAGGGCTATTCTTGTATTAATTTAAACTATACCACGATGCAGTGTAAGTTTCTCGTAATACTAACACTGTTTTTGAAAAAGACACTTTCTTTACCATATTCCTGAAAAATCCACAGTCTGTACACCACAAATCTCAAACTGCGGTAGTCCATTCGGATGCTGCCCGTAAAATTTTTCATCGATTCTTCATTCCATGTAAGATAAGTATCCGTTACCACATAGCAAACTTCCCAATTAACGAGTTATGCACCTCATACCGTGTACACCTGGAAAAATTTCCTCTGACAGGAATGTGGGTTCGATTAGTTACAACAGAAGGTGCACGCCTCCTCGCACGCATTTTCCATTCTCGCGTATTACTATCCAAAATAATCACGCATACTAATCGTATCGCATCGCCACGATGCAACCAACACCGACAGATTCATCCAAAAGAACTCTTTCCAACTCTTCGTAACAAATACCTCTAATGGAATCCACAAAATACGAAGACACAGATCAACGTGACGATAAATCAACTGTGAAAAAATAGGAAAACAATGATTGCTAACACCGAATCGAGCACAGGGAAGGCACTTCCGAGATTTCTGCACGAGGATACGGCACTGGGATCGCAAAAGAAAGCGTACGTGCACGCTTATAACGCGGAAGAAGTGTGCGCGCATTTGCAGGGTTGCTGGAAAAAGAGAAGACGCCTGGATGAGAGCAAGGGTGGAACCGGGGGGAGGAGAGAGTGAACCTAAGGAGGAGTCGGTGGAGATTGCAAGAGAGGGGGGAGGGGTGATCTATGCGTTTAATTAACCATAGAGACGCTCCTACCAACTCTTAGCCGCTCTTAGTTCGAGCTTGCTCGAGCTCGGGGGTTGCTGAGGGACAGGATGGGGCAAGAATAAAAGAGCGAAAGAGCAGGAGGAAAAGAAGCAAGAGAGAGAAAGGATTTAGCTATCGCCGGCGAAATTAACCCCAGGGAAAAACTTATAATGTGTCTTCCCGGAAAAGCAGCTCGAACGCTGCGAGCTCGAGCTGGGACACGACGCCGTCCTCGCGCCGATGCCTCGGACGCATTCGTTCTGGATAATTGATTCCGGACATAATTAATTGGCGACACCGACGGCCCACTGTTCTTGGATCGCGTTTCAACGTCTTCTGGATATTGCTCTTATCGATGGTTCTTTTGTTTTCACTGGAATCGCTGGGATTGATATTGGGACTGAATATTGCGCGAGATGAAAGATTTAACCCTTTGCACTGGAAGTTTTTTTTTCATTCATATTACCAACTCGAAGCAGTTTCAGTGAAAAAATTATATTTATATGTACGTAAATTATTGAGGGATATGTGGAAATATGTTTTATTTAACAGGTTGAGTGCCATGGGGGTCACCGGTGACCGGCACGCGACTTGGCTACAGCGCCACGGGGGCCACCGTTGACCGGCGATGCGACCAATAGTAAAATACATAATTAGAGTATATATCGATACTGATAAATTTTCAAATAATACCACTTTACTATAATGGTTTGAAGAAATTAATGCCGTACAGAACATGCAAAAATAATTTTATTAGTACAAGGAAAATGTAGATATTATTTTGTTCAACATAATGTACATCGCGTAATAAGAAATTCATGTTGGCGCCATGGACAAACTACCTAAAATGCGCGTGGCACTCAACCTGTTAATCAAAAAGGAGATGATACAGCGGTACTTTGATTCCTCGTGGCACGCTTGTGAATGTCTCGACGAGAACTAAACCGCGAGAACATAACGACGAGAACAGAACGACGATCGCCGCCTCTCGAGCTCGTCAGCTCGACGACAATGTATGTCCTTATGGGTGGTTTCCCGGAATGCCTCTACCGCGAAGGCGAAGCGGCACCCAAAAACATCTTCCGATTGAGAGTTTTATTATGTAACTGTATTTTACTTTTACATAAATGATGCGCGCATTCGAAGGAAAGACATCATTGTATGTTATTTTTTTTTAATTCATTATAGATTCAAATGTTGTGGTATATAGGAAAACAAAAAGCTATAACATTATTACATTTTGTAATCGTCCAAGGTGTGATACCTCTTGAAACAATCGCCAATATGTGATCGTGGCTCCATAGCGGAGCCCTCGAGTTTGAAGACAAATTTTAAATGGCTCCGCTCCGGAGCCCTCGAGTGTAAAGGGTTAAAGGTCTCGTCTGTAAGTCACTGGACACTTGTGGGTTCTGAGCAAAAATTTTTTTTTAATCAGGAATGTTCGATCTTTTCAGAAATAATATTTTCTGCCGGGTCACGCACCTAATTTTTCGTCGCGCGCTAAAGAGTAAGTAACTTTGGGTGTTAGGTATTGGTGGTATGTATAAAAGTTAATATTTATGTTCGTTTGACCAGCATGCCGCCCACGAGAATCGTGTTGGCCACCTTTGATTTAAATAGATTTTCAGTATTATCTTGGAAAGTTGCTATAATTTATGATTTTATATCGAGTAAACGATAAGTGAGTGATAGGTTAATTTTGTAATTATACAATGGGTGCTGAAATTATTAGAGTATCAACGCCTTTTATAGGTTAACATTTTACTACCCAAAAAATGACTAAAGAAAACTGCTAACTAAAACTGAAAAAGGATTTGTATATCAATGTATTTAATATAGCATTTATTTATTGAATCGTTAAGTTTAGGTATATTCTATTTCCTATCGTGTAATAGTATTTCTATGTAAATACAGAAATTTAGTATTGTGGGAATGAAATGTAGAACCTGATGAAAAATCGTCTCGTTGAAAAATGTAGATATGTTCAAATAGAGTACCGGGTAAAATTATGAGCTTATTACATACCAATAAATAATTATTAGCGATAGAAATTTCTTTGGTGTCTTTGTTGCTTACAGTCTTAAATTATAATATAATTTACAATCTTAAATTATAATATAAAAAAATAAGCACTAAATACTCAAAAATAATTCAAACTCGTCGAATTAAAAGGACTTAAATTATAAGCATGCTTACAAAGTTTATACAACCTAAGATCATAATCTAAAACTGTGAACAACGCAGACATATTACATAGTAATTATCTTCAAATTTTATTTTCTTATTTATCGATCACAATAATTATAAACATGCAATGAGATCACTGTCCGCCACTGTAGCATAGAATAAAACTCCAACCTGACGACAATCTGCGTAAAAAACATTAACACTAGAACTACCGAAGTGTTCGAAACGACCGGTATGTATATTTTTATATAAATTGTAGAAATTCATAATGGTAGATATTTAGGAATTTTTCGCGATTTTCTCCAACGAGTATACATAAGAATTAATTTTCTTTGCATCCTATATTTTTTTTACATACCTACTATTCCGAATTTTTCAGTAGAAATAACATCTATACTTTAATCGCCGGTAGTTTTATATAAATTGTAGAAACTCATAATGGTAGATATTTAGGAATTTTTCGCGATTTTCTCCAACGAGTATACATAAGTATTAATTTTCTTTGCATCCTATATTTTTTTTAAATACCTACTATTCCGAATTTTTCAGTAGAAATAACATCTATACTTTAATCGCCGGTAGTTTTATATAAATTGTAGAAACTCATAATGGTAGATATTTAGGAATTTTTCGCGATTTTCTCCAACGAGTATACATAAGTATTAATTTTCTTTGCATCCTATATTTTTTTTAAATACCTACTATTCCGAATTTTTCAGTAGACGTAACATCAATACTTTAATCGCCGGTAGTTTTAGCATTAATGTCCGATAAGAGTTAAAATTAACCAGCAATCGCACACATGTAAACGGCAATTTATTCACATCAGCTCTAAACCCAGCGGCCGCATCAACGACAGAGCGGCCAGTATCGTTATTGCTCCTTTGATGCGCCAGTGCCAAAAGACGACTTAATTCTGCCACGGTAGCCGGACAATTGTTTACACGTGCTCATTATTTACGAGTGGCCGAGTGTGTCAAACAGCCACACGCACAAAAGCTTGCGCGTACACGCGTGAAAACTGGCCCAGCCCCCGTGGACGGCCCCCGGCTCCTCGTCGTCCCACCCGCGCCGGGGATATTTTGAGATTTCTTTGGCTCCTGTCTCCGAGTCCCGCGATCCCGTTCCGAGAAAAGGGAGGTTAATGAGACGACCGCGGACAGTTATAAATGAACGATAAGGCGCACGCCGGATTCCTTTAATAGCTGGTGCAAATTTATGGCCGCCGCTAAGGGACGTCCGCTAAGGGGTTATAGATTGATTGGTCGTGAAATCGGCTTTAATCAATCGTGTGTACCCTCTGAATTATACGTACGCCCGGCGGAGTTAATTAATTCCAACACATCGACCGGTCGCCTCCTCCCGTTCGTTCAACGCCGCGGCATTAATCTGCCCTTTCGTTACATTAATTTGGCCGGCTGATAACGCTGTTCCTGGCCGGCTGTATTTTAGCGAAAAGAACCAGAACGAGGATAAAAGAAAAACAAAGAGGAGCAAAAAGAAAGTGGAAGCAACCAGAGGAAGAGGAGCGAACGAAGCACCGGATTTCAAGCGTTCTCCAACAGCGGTTTGGAGTAGAAAATTGGGATTCTTGTATTATTCCGACTCCGCGTCGTTGAGCGACGAGAAATCGTGAGAGTCAGGACTCGATACAGGCGTGACGCGAAGCCAATTATTATAATTACCGGAATTCACGGTGTGCAATTAGGCCGGCCAAGGGACAGATTGCGTGTACCCTTGCTCCTCTTCGCTTAATTTTCATCCTCGCGTGTCGCGTATCGATTATAAATACCACGAGTGCGTTATTATACACGAGCAATTACACCGGCAGCTATGGCCACGCTATCTTCGGTTTCGTTATGCTTTGGTTACGTCTCGTTTTAAGGTCGGCTTATATTATCCGTTCAGACAGGGAGGGTTTTGGTTCCGTTCGATTGAAGCGAAACCAATGCAGTACTTGTAGCATTTTTGTACCATTCTCGTCTGGCAAAGCGATACGCAAAAGATTTGTTTCGTATTGTGTAGAGTGTAGGTCATCGTTTGAGTTTTCACATTTATTTTTAACACTAGAATTACAAACGATTAAAGTAGACTTCTTTGTACCAAAGAAATTAAAACGATAGGTGTTTGAAAAAATACCTGTAATGAAGGTAACAGTTCTCTGTATATATTTTTTTTGCAAAAAATGATGGAAAATCGCCAGAAATACATCCTTGTAAATTTATGAAATTTCTATAAAAAATTATGAACCAGATATTTTGACTGATTCGGTGGTTCTGGTGTTAAAAGATTCAGCTTGCATGGCATTGTTATTAGATGAAGGGGAAGAGAATTAAAAAAGAAAACGTTTTACTGTTTATAAAATGTTAAAGAAGAAAAAAATTTGTAGAGAGTATTGGAGATTATTTAAAGAATTAATGGAGGATGAAACAAAGTTCTTTGAATACCTTCCGATATCTGTGTATGATTTTAATGTTCTTTTGGGGAAGATAGAAAATTGTATGAAAAAGTGGAATACAAGTTTCAAGGAAATTATAAGTCCAAGGAAAGAATTGGAAATTTTTATTGAAAGAACTGTATTCTGCTCCCTGCGATAACCAATGGTTTGTAAAGTAACGTCGATAAATTTCAGACCGATTAGTTGGACAAATTTTTTATTGCTGTTCCATCAGTCGCAAAAATTTCTAGCGATGATACATAAATGTTACTGAAACATGTAAATTAATGACAATTTAATTACGGAAAGTATTCTTTACTATCTTCTTAAGGAATCGACACATTGTAAACTGAAATTTTCTGTTAATAAAAATTTGCCAATAGTGTATTAAAATGAAATATACGATTTTTAAAAAGACACTGCTTGAATTAACTATGGTAGAAGAACGTTATTATTTAATCCATAGCTCAGCAATTAAATAACCCAAGAGTATAATAATTATAATAATATTAATAATAACCAAGAATATATTAATAATAAATTAATGACAATTTAATGACTGAAAATAATAATTTCTACTTTCTTAAGGAATCGACACATTCTAAATTAAAATTATCTGTTGATAAAAATTTGTCAATAATGTATTAAAATTAAATACACGATTCGTAAAAGGGCACTACTTGAATTAACCATGGTAGAAGAACGTCATTATTTAATCCATAGCTCAGCAATTAAATATCCAAAATATAAAAAGATTTACCAATAGCGTGTTAAAATTAAATACACGATTCGTAAAAGGGCACTGCTTAAATTAACCATGGTATAAGAACATCATTATTTAATTCATAGCTTAGCAATTAAATAACCCAAATATAAAGAACTTTTCAAATAATAAAACAGTTCCATAAGGTTCAGCATTTATAGACTTTAATATCATTTTTATTGCACATTAGCTCAGTAATTTATTCACAATTTTCAATTTCATCCTGTCATAGTATTCTGCTCCACGTAACAACAACAATTAAATAACAAAATCATAAATTACATTCTCTTAAAAATATGCGTATCCGGATACTTTTCAACGGTAGTGTGTATAAATATTACATATAAATATCTACAAATGTTAAAATACTTAGAATACTGTTCCAAATTTTTAACAGTACCTTCTAACAACTAAACTCAATCAAAAACATGGAAAAAAGATATCACACGTCGTGTCTAACAAAATTCTCTCCGAACTAAACGCATAACACACGACAGTGTCCCATCAAGCATGTTTCGATGTCTTCAGTCACATACGGCTTCGTTCAAAACGTTCTTCTCAAGAATATCAGCCGTCAACTGTCCGAGACGTAACGAGTCTGAACTGACCGCGGCGCTATACTTAAACATCTGCGTTTAAGAACTCCTCGCAATATTTCACCAAACGGAACCCAAACGCTCCGTGTCGGAACGGATAATACAAACCGACCTTTAATCGACTCTCCGACGCGTTCCTCCCCGGGGCGACCACGCTTGCGGTAACCGCGAATTCCAACCTGCTCCGTGGAATTCGAGTATCGCGTACGCGTTCCAACAAACCGGAGAATCCCTTCACAGCTGTACCGTCTTAATTACCGGCCAGATTAATAGTCACCCTCGCGGTTAATTAATCGGCCATCGCTTTAGCGAACCTGTTTTTGCCTCGGCCGACTTCCACCGAGCAACGAGCTAAGGAACGCGAGAACTTCTTGCTTCCTTCTGCTGTTTTCATAGAAATCGACTTAACTCCTTAATTACGGAAGCGTGGAGCCGGCGATCGGTTACGTGAATAGGTATTCCAGTCGCGGTTAAGCAGGTGTACGGGTTGAGGAGGTGAAAAGAAACGAAAAATGAAGAAAAAGGGTTGGTGGTGGAGATAAGAAGACGGCGAAGAAAGGAAGAGAAAAAGAAAGGTTGGAAGAGACGAGAGTTACCTGTGTTCACGTGGCGTGTACACGGTGTAAACAGGCACGTCCGTGTACCCCCGCGCGGAGCAGGAAGTGTCTCGTAATAAAAGAGTGACTTCCGTTGGTGAAACAATACCGGCCGCGGGATTACCTCGTCCAGGGCCCGCTTCCATCTCCTCTGCCTCGTTACCTTATCCAGCCGCCGTTAATTTGCGTCGAAAGTAATTTAGCGCCGTCTCGTTGTAGCTTTTGTTATGATTCGCCGCGCTGTCCCTCGTTGGTAAGCAACCGAGGGGACCGACAGCTTTGTTCTTTTGCGCGGAGGAAGAAGGCTCGAGGAGCATTGTGAAACCTTCAATTTTTCTTGTTTTCGCTTTTTTTTTTTTTCTTTTTTTCATCGGGGCAGTACGGCGAGATGAAAGTTTGGGTGGAATTTGTTGCGTCAGACGTAGCAGTCGTTGATGGAAAGATGGATTTTGCGCGTATTTTGTTTCTTTTTTGTATTTGGTAGATTTAAATCGTTTATTAACCCTTAAAAGTTACAAACCAATGTATCTATATTTTAAAAAGTTTGTTTTATCTAGTTTTTGATTACTGTATTACCGTAGCGACACCGCGATCCATCTGTAGCAGTTATTAGTGTAAAAATTTTCAAATCGAAGTAAGAAACTGTAAGCAATCGTAATCTTTTCTCTGATAAGCAGACAAAAATTGGGGCTATAGAGGGTTAATTTAATTGTCGATTACGTTTAAAATGGACCATCACTCCCCAACTTACCCTAGTACTTTTTATAATAATATCTAATAGGTGAAGTAATTTTCTACTCAAATTCTATTTTTTTATTTTTCTTTACTATATTCTAAAAAATATGAGTTTGCATAAAAATTCACGGTTTATTGAACATATTCACGTGAAAAGTTTACGATTTTAGAATAACTCAAGTATAATTAAATTGTGGTTATTAATTTGTTCTTTGTATTTCGAAATATAAATCGTTCGTTAATTCTTTGTTTGTATTTGGTAGATTTAAATCGTTTATTAATTTGTTCTTTGCATTTCGAAATGTGAATTATTCGTTAACTCTTTGTTTGTATTTGGTAAATTTAAATATTAATTTATTCCTTGCATTTAGAAATATGAATCGTTCGTTAATTCTTTGTTTGTATTTGGTAAATTTAAATATTAATTTATTCCTTGCATTTCGAAATGAGAATCATTCGTTAATTCTCTATTTGTATTTGGTAAATTTCAATATTTATTCATTTACTGGTCGTATTCGGAAACTTTAATTAATTATTAATTTGTCCTTTATAGTTGAAAATTTTAAAGGGAACTGAAATTATAATTTATTGAAAAGAATGTAGAATTTAGATTTCGGAACCGTCTAACTTTATATTTCTAAAGTGATATTCTATTTTAAAGGATTTTCATTATCGTATTTATTTTATTTTTATTTTAATGGTATATAAGTCACAGCCGTTATTTGATATTAGCAAAAATTAACATGTTGTTTATATACCACATCCGCCTCTACCTATAATTTTAGTACGTGGTTTATAAACCACGCCGCGATTAAAGAGTTAATTATAAATATCGAACTTTTCAACCCTCTAATCCGTTTTAACCCTTATCGGGCGCTAGCTTTTTATACACAATTCTCACTAGGCTGTAGTTGTTTTCAGCAAATATACGAAAAATTTTCAGCATTACAAGAACAACATTTTTCTTACAAATTATTTATTTTTCAAAGGAATATCACAAATGTATGAGTTTCAAACAATTATTTATTAGTTTTCAACGTATGATATTTTTCGAAACAATCGCCAACACGGAGGAATGGTTTTCTGTCGCGCGTTTACAGACACCGAGTTTCGACATGATCCATCTTGTCACCTCACACGTGCCATACGACCGCAGCGACAAAGTGCTGTTGTCACGTCAGAGGTGACTTACGTCCGTTAAGGGTTAATAATTTTTATACCAAGTGAAATGAATTATCTCGTAAGACACAATAGCTGCAATTAAGAAACGATTTCTCAACGACTACCTACAATCTTTCTGTCTTCAATTTTAAACAAACCTCAATCTGAACGTTGATTTTTAATCAACAACCCTCTGTGAACAGTTTATAAAATCATTATTTAATAAAATAGTATATCTAAAGGCAAAGAATTCATCATTAAACAGGATTATTTAAAAAAGTGACTCACGATCAAATAATCGGCCGGTACACTATTAATGTATTCATTTTTTTTTTTTTTTTTACTTTTTATTTATGTATATACTCTCGTTTCAAAGTTACTAAGTTATTACTAAGTTACCGGATACTTGTAAGTTTCGAACAGAATGTTTATCGAAATAGACTTTTAGAAAAATCTGAAAAAGATAGTATTAAAGATAAATATTACAAACGCGTCTTGCTACATTTCCTGCTATATTCTCAAAATTAAATTCGTAAAATATTATTCGCTTATATAGCGTCTCTAACTTTGGATAAATAACGGAACATTGAAACAAACGAAGAATTGAGACAATGTACGCTAAGTAAACGAACAAAATCCTCTCACGATACCATCATTATTATATTATTTCTGCGAAATACTATAAGAAATTCAATATGTATATATCTTTAACCCCTTGGTTTACCATTTCTTCAATCTTCATGGATATTAGGAATAGTTATTCACCCCTTTGACACTCTGTCAAACGCAAAGTATTGAAACATTACACGTATTTTGTATTTGCTAATTTTCAATCTTGTAAATTGAAATTACAGTTAAAAATTTGACTTTAATTCATTGATTCATTGATGAATAAAGAAATTAAAGTTAAAATTGAATTTTATCATAAATGTTGTGTCTTTTTATTGTATTTTAACCAGAATCGGCGCCACGAGTGTGACTCGTGGTTATAGGGCAAAGGGTTAAGGATCACTATGACTTCAACAATTAATAAATGTTAAATTCGTAACCATAACATAAACTTCTCGTTATTTTAAATTGATTAAGCGTCCGATGACTTATGGATGGGAGTGTATTTTCACAAATGCTTGTCACGTTATCTATTCGCCGTTAATTCGTATCAAAAGTCATTTATTTCCTAGCATTAACCGCTCCTTAATTAATGACTTCGACGTTCGTTATCTGTAAGATGAATACTATCACGGAAATCGTGTCGTGTTTTAGAACATTTCGTATCGTTTGAGACAAGTTTCTGAGCCTTTAGAATATTATATCAGCATTTAAGAACGATTTGATATTTAAACGAGTTCCATGGCTTAGGCTTTAGAAACGAGAAGTTAGATTTTTTTTTTTTTCTTTTTTTCTTTATTCATCGATTGGATCTAATTTGGTATTTAAATATCCGTCTAGAATTAAAACTTTGATTTACGACTTACACCGTGTTGAAGTTGACGAAATAAAAAAAAAAAAAAAAAATTACCTTAATTGGTATATCATTGCTCGGTTAATTAAATGTTTATTCGGTGTCTGAAATTTTATTCATAATTTATAAGACGCCGGAATTTACGATGTCGAAATTATTTCAATCGGTCTATCGTTACTTAACACTAGAACTACCGACGATTAAAGTACAGTTATTTGTACCAAGGAAATCGAAATGATAGGAATTTCGAAAAATACCTATAATAAGGGTAACAATTCTTCATGCATATTTTTTACAGAAAATTACAGAAAATCCTCAAAAATTCATTATTGTGAATTTATAAAGTTTCTATAAGAATTTATGAACCAGTCATTTTCAGACTGGTTCCGTAGTTCTAGTGTCAACCCTCTATAACCCGAATTTTATCTACTTATTGGAGATAAAATTACGATTGATTACAGTTTTTCGCTTTGATTTGAAAATGTTTTAACTAATAACTACTATAGATGGATCCTGGTGTCCTTACAGTAATACAGTAATCGAATTTAATAGTGCAGTGATAACTAAAGAAAATTAATTTTTTCAAATATAGATACCTCAGTTTGTAACTTTCAGTATTTCGAAAAATACCTATAATAAGGGTAACAATTCTTTATGCATATTTTTTACAAAAAATTGCGAAAAATCCTCAAAAATTAATTACTGTAAATTTCTAAAATTTCTATAAGAAATTATGAACAAGTCATTTCGACTTGTTCGGTAGTTCTAGTGTTAAGAAATGTCAGCTCGGAGCTAAAAAATATGAGATCTATGAAATTGGAATTATTTTAACCCTCTTAAGGAAATATTGCCAAGAAGCGTTGCCATTGCGCGGGAATAACGAGGATAATGTATCAGAACAATTGCTTCTTAAATGGAGGAAGAATTAAGTAAGAAATAATGAAATAATGGAATAAGTGCTACAACTACACCGTTTCTAAATTATCAAGAACGGCAAGACCGAACGTTTCACGTTTGTACATTGTTTTCTTCTTTTGCTTCGCTTAAGGAATCGAGGTGGTGGCCAATTTCTTCGAGAGAATAAACCTAATTCTTGTCGCGGTACAGCTTCACTCTTAGCTTCAGTTTTTAAATTAGGTTTTAATATTAGGTTGTCCCAAAAGTTTCTTTCGTTTTATTAATAAGTAATGGATACATAATATTTTATGTTTTACGATATATTATTATTTTATACAGGATTCATTTTGCCCTATTTTTTCCCTCCACCTCTCGTTCAATAAATGCGACTGAATGTTTATTTGAACATTGCTAGACGAAAGCATTGCGTGAAGATAACGGAAGGAACTTTCGGGACAACCTAATACAATCCGGTACTTTAATGCGTCTATATATTATATAAAAGGAAAATTGAATTATACCGTGTTCCAAGACTCATATTAAATATTCAACTTAATCACAATTTTATTTTAAGTTAGTAGGCGTCCGATAACCTATCCACGAGTAACACCGGCCATTTCAGCTAGTTTATAATAAAGAAAAAAAAATGTATCATAAAGTAAACTAATTAAAAAAAAAAGCCATCGCTGGTTGAAAGAAAAGAAAGAAACGAATTTAACCCTTTATAGCCCGAATTTTGTCTGCTTATTGGAGAAAAAATTACGATTTTTCATGACTTTCTGTAAAAGATATAGATAAAGATTTGTTTTTCTTAACTTATGTATTTTTTTAGGACACCTATCATTTTTATTTCTTTGGGTAGAAATAGGTGTACTTTAATCGTCGGTAGTTTTGGTGTTAAATAATACTTTATAATTTACGAATGGGTTTTATTAAATCACATTAAACGAAGAAACGATTTTCCTTTGCAGATCTTTACAATTTTCTTCTTAAATTCTTAACTATTCTGCAACCAAATTTTTGCTTTTGAATTACTACAGCAGACAGCTTAATGGAAAGTTGTCTGCTTATCAGAGAAAAAATTACGATTGCTTACAGTTTTTCACTTTAATTTAAAAATGTTCAAACTAATAATTACCGTAGATGGATCGTGGTGTCACTACAGTAATACAGTAATTAATTAATTTTTTCAAATATAGATACATCAGTTTGTAACTTTTAAATCACACTGTCCCATAAAGGGGACTACCAAATAAATAATAAACCACTTACTACCAAAGTGGTAAAAATAACCCATTCGTAATTTTTTACAGAATCTTTATAAATTAACTACGGTGCCTTCGGTCAAATTTTCCGCGATTTTCTATTAAAAATATAGATAAACTTTTGTCTGAATTGCATCACATATTATTTTATATACTTTCTACTCTGATTTCTTCGGTAGAAATATATATACTTTAATCGCAGGTAGTTCTAGTCTTAAACTCTTCCCGCAATTGTCTCACTTTTCAAGATCCTGCTGAAAATAAGAAATCCTATTTCAATAAAAATTCAGAATCTAAAAATCTAATTATTATTATATTTATAATAAAATTATCTCACTTTTCAAGATCCTGCTAAAAATAAGAAATCCTGTTCCAATAACAATTCAGAAGCTGAAAATCTACGATGACTCACGAATGGTAGTGTGTACGAACCGATTGTACAAGACACGCGTCGAGCTGGAACGTCGTTTGTAACACGTCCCGTTTCTAAAATCACAGGGTCCCGCGTGATCGATGCCTTCGTTCCCGGCTCGAATAAGCGGGAACGCGTAATCACTTAATCCAACGGCATCGCGGTGCAATGTAAACGCGCCGGAATCGTCCTCCGCCAATAGTGAACAGGACAGATAGCACGGGCGAGACGAAAGGGGAAGAGAGAAGACGAACAGAATGGTACGCCAAAGGGACGATCGCGGCGAGGACGTTCTGCTTTATCAGTGCAAATGGGATGCCAGCGTGTTTCCATTAATTCAAATCGCGGAGTAAAATCACAGCGCGGAATGTCCATTAAAGTCAAGCGGAGAGAAGTCGTTAGCCTGTCCGTGGCAACGTAAAGTGCCGGGCGTTACACTGTCGGAGTCGAGTTTTAACGGTGGAAACCCGGGAAAAATGTCGGCCTGACCGTGGCGAGAGAGTTGTTTTTCTTCGTAATAACGCCTTTTAACGATCAACACCAGCCAGTAGATTCTGCGCCGCGAATCGAGTCCCCGGTACGACCGCGGCACGGAGAAGAATGCGTCGGTTGGTAGATACGCGAAAACGCCAGTCAGCTTTATCTTTTAACTCCGGCGAGTTTCGCTGGCTTGTCCCGTGTCGCGCAACTCTGCCTCGCCGGGTCTTCAAGGACCCGTCCCATGGCGGGACGGATCAATTAACCTGTTAACCCATTCGGGACCGAACCGTTGTTTGCATGTTTCATTCTGGAAACCGACACTCTTTTTGTAGTACTTTTTTTTTTTTATATGCAGAGTGAGTCAATAAATATTGGGTACCACATGAATTTTCTTGAGTGTAATAAGATAAGTTCTACTTGGGATCGCGGAGAATATAAGATATGGAAAAGTTTAAATGTATCGAGCTAATTAGACTATTTGTTGATGAGATGAATTTTGTTTCAAATGTTTTTTGATAAAGTTAATAGATAAAGAGTTATGTTAGGTGTATTTGAGGTCGAGAGAAATTGGAGTGTCTATCTGTGGTTTGTACTGCAATTTCAAATTGTTGTTGCATAATTTATTTTGGGTATTGTAAGGTTGTAAAATGAATTTTGTATTAATGAATTTTTTAGAAGGATGTCTATCTTCAATAATAATAAATAAAAGTATGGCGGGAATATTCGGACTTTCTACTGTAAAAGAGAAATAATTCGTGTGGTTTTTTTTTATTAGAATTAAAATTGAATTTTTTGAAATATTTTGCAAAAATGGTATAACAATAATATCATTAGTTTTGTTCATTTAGTCGGTATAGACCGTTTGTATCTTTCATCAGTAGACTACGGATGTTTATGCACACGGATATTTTTATAGAAAATAGATAACGAAATGGGAGCCAGAAAAGATTCCAAAAATATATTTTTTACTTTACATACTTTGCATAATTAATTTGCATAATTTAATTTGCTGCATTAATTAATTTTTACTTTGAATATTCTGCATAACGCATATATCTTGCATTAGTTAATTTTTGCTTTGCATATTTTTCATAACACATATATCCTGCATTAATTAATTTTTACTTTGCATATTTTTCATAACACATATGTCCTGCATAACACACTCCAAACCGTATCCACAGAAAAACACACAAAACTAAGAAATCTGATCCCAATAAAGTCAAAAATAAAAAAATTGCACAAATCACAAAAAAAAAAAACAAAGATTAATCACCCACGTTCCAGAACATTATGCACCAACAAGTGCAAAGTCAGAATAAAATAAAAAAATACATATACCAACGTTACGATTGCCAATAATCATACAACTGATGGACGTGACCAGAAAAAAAAAAAAAAACTGTACAAGCTTGAAAAAGAAAAGCGGGAAAACCGGCAGGACGTTACGCAAGTACTTCGGCGAGACTTTTTTTTTCTCGCCACGCGTGAACACGAAATCGTTTAATTCGAACAGGCCGCGTGGCACGTTCCAGAGGAGACGAACAGACCCGTGAAATGGACGTTCCGGTTTATCAGCGCGTATGGCGCGTGCATCGTACGGCTTGTTTCCATTAATTCGCGTTGCGAGGCGAACTCGTGCCATCGGAATGCCCGGCTCGAGTCGTTAGGCGGTAAAAGGCAAAACGAAACGGGCTAATTTGCTACATTGTCGCTGGATGCGCCTGCCGCGAAATATCGATTCTGAATGGGGTCAAGAAATACGATAAATTACGCTCAATTACGGTTAGAGACGGGCGGATAATGTTGTGCCGGCGACGACGCTGCGACCATTGTCGGATCGATCTCGCGATTTTAACATTCGCCGGTCTTTAGCGTTTTGCACGAGCTGCGAGCTTCATGGGAGATTATGACGCGTTGGAGTAACAGCTTCGTACGATTTAGAGTAATTTGTGTGATTCGTAATAATTCGCGGAAAGATTTACGACTGCAAAGTGGAATGGATTTAGGGAGCGAAGCTCGTTGATGTGGGTCACAGAAAAATGGTCGAACGGAGATTAGAGTGCGTTGAGACGTGGCCGAGATAAAGTGAATTTCTCGTGCTGATTTGGAATATAAAAGTATCTGGAGATTGAAGCTAATTAATATATAGCCCGAATTTTGTTTGCATATTGGAGAAAATATTACGATTGATTATAGTTTTTCGCTTTGATTTGAAAATGTTTTAACTAATAATTACTGTAGATGGATCGTGGTGTCGCTACAGTAATATAGTAATCAAATTTAATAGTACGATAACTTAATAAAATAAATTTTTTAACCCTCTATAGCCCGAATTTTGTCTGCTTATCGGAGAAAATATTACGATTGCTTACAGTTTTTCACATAGATTTAAAAACTTTTTGACTAATAATTTGACATAATAGATGGATCATGGTATCGCTACAGTAGTACAGTAATCAAATTTAATAGTACAACGATAACTCGATAAAATTAATTTTTTAACCCTCTATAGCCCGAATTTTGTCTGCTTATTGGAGAAAAAGTTACGATTGATTACAGCTTTTCACTTTGATTTGAAAATGTTTTAACTAATAATTACTGTAGATGAATCGTGGTGTCGCTACAGTAATACAGTAATTAAATTTAATAGCGCAGTGATAACTAAAGAAAATTAATTTTTTTAAATATAGGTACATCAGTTTGTAATTTTTAAGTCACACGATCCCATAGAGGATTAAGTCTCACGATCCCATAGAGGGTTAAGAACAACTTCATTTGTTTTATTTACACAATTATATTTCGTTGCAAGCCTTGTTACTTGCTTTGTAGAATTCAGAATATTTCTTTTTCCTTTTATTTGATTTTTAACACGTTGACTGCCACGGTGGTCATATGTGACCGGAGATTGTTTCTCTTCTAGCGGCACGGTGGTCATCGGTGACCAGAGTGCTTCAAATGTTTATAATTGTAAAAATTAAATAAAGATTTAGAATAGAGATCTCTCTATTAGAGAATACTTTGAAATAAAGTGTGCACTGTTGAACAATTAAAAACACCTTAGGATTTGTATTTTGGTTCTGCATACATTCCCATTCATAAGGAAACATAACTTTAACCCTCTATAACCCGAATTTTGTCTACTTATTGGAGAAAAAATTACGATTGATTACAGTTGTTCACTTTGATTTGAAAATGTTTTAACTAATAATTACTGTAGATGGATCGTAACACTACAGTAACACAGTAATCAAATTTAATAGTGCAGCGATAACTAAATAAAATAAATTTATGAAAATATAGATACATCAGTTTGTAACTTTCAAGTGACACGGCGCCATAGAGGGTTAATATTTGTATATCGTAATTAGTACTGGTCAATGTAATTATTTTTGTATTTATCATTTTTTATCGCGGACTGTGTAATAAATTATTATCGTGAATAATACGAGCCACGATAATGTAGCATTATAATTGAAATTATAATTCAATGCTAAAGCGCTTTCAGAAATGTTAATCAAAGGGTTGTTACTTTATCGAATTACAAAATAATTGAAAATCGTAGATTTCTATCCTCGGGTGATAATAAACCGGTGGCATTGAAGCATTGAAAAAATGAGCGCAATTAATGTGACACAATCGCTTTATTTTTCATCGTGGCCTCGATTGACTTTAAACGACTGTAGCCATTAAACTCATTCGAATGTAAACTGCAGTCGTGCATATTAAAAATCGTTTTTCATTGTAAAAACCTTAATAACCTTGAAATCACCTTAATGCCTCCACGTGTAAAATGCGAACCTCGCGAAACAACTTCAACTTTTCCTTGCAACATTCCTTTCTGTCACCAATGTTTCTGGTAGTATCAATTTATCACTCTTTACACATTTCACTGCATATCGCGTACACTTCTACGGTCAAAGAATTTTTTTTAAACAGGTTGAAATTGCAGAAAAGGCGCTTCTTCCCCAATTTTGATCATTTTTCGATATACTATAGAAATTTATATTTTGAACAAGTTTTTTTCTACGCATCTAAGAGCGGTCTCGCTTAGTTTCAATTATATTCGCAAAAAACTGCTCCTATTACTACATTGGATAATTACGTATAAAAAGGTTGACCTCTCCGATTGCGATCATTTTTAGATACGTTATAGAAATAAACATTTCGAACAACTTTTTACTCTGCATATTATCGCCGTTCTGCCTTTTTCCCCGAAATACTCACGAATCAATATTTTAAAAAATTTGTTTTAATCTAGTTATCACTGTATTAAATTTGATTACTGTATTACCGTAGAAAAAATACTATTAATCCATCTTAAATTCGTTTCTAAAATAGCAAAATATTTCTTTTTTCCGCTTTTTTCAGCAGGTGATCCAAGACATTTGCACAGTACTGCATATACGCTGTCAGAAATTAAACAATCCTCCGATTCCCTAACTTCTGGAAACCTCTATTTTTTCAATTAACCTCCTTTCACGGAACACGAATCGATATATTGGAAAATATTCCGAGAACCCGACACCTGACGCGACCGTGCCTCGACAACCATTTCGAACGGCACGATCTAAGCGCGTAAAAAAGCACGACAATAATAATTACGGTTAATCCAGTAAGAATAATTCGCGCAAGATGGCGGACGCGTTCAATTGAATCGGCCGCGAGCGGAAATATTCATTTTCCGCTCGCGAAATCATTTATCGTGAGCGGCGTACGGCCGTTAGACGCGGAAGAAATTTGCCGCAAAGGAAACAGATGCGTGCCCTCGTAGTGGCTTCTTTCCTTTTGATATTTCTTCTCCTCGTGTTCGCGTTCGAGCGAGCTTCTACGATCGCGCTCATGCGTGAATACGGAATCGCTTCATTTAAGACGCGTTGCTGCATATCGTGGCAGTACGTACAGGCAGAGAGAGATAGAACGCATAGGAACGGACGGTTAAGGATATTCCTATACACCGCTGGACGCTGCTCGAACGCGCATGTTCCTCTATGGGTTAATTGAAAAGAATTATTGCAGCTCGGAGCTTAATGATCGGTCTCTTTCGCGCGCTGATAGCGATAACCTTTTTTTTTTTTCTTTCTTTTTTCTTTTTTTTTTTTTCTTTCAAAGTAGAAGATGTTGGGAAGGTACACGGCGAGTGAATGAAGTTTATCGAGACAGGTTCTTCGTGATCAATCGATCGTGACAGGTTAAGATGTAGATGTAATTTTCCAAATTAAGTTTGACAGCTCGATGCATGTAAGTCTTTTTTTTTTGTTAGCGATGAGAACAGGTTGGAGAAGTAATCGCTCGGAAATTGTTGCACGATATCATTCTGAGGGTAGAATAATGGTACTTGGATTATCGAAATAGAGGATCGGTCGAGTGACACAGAGGTTCAAAAGTCTTAGGATACTCGTTGTTTTTAGGAAAACTTGTTTTTTTGTGTAAAATATGAAATTCGAAATGCGTTAACGCGTTAAGGACGGGTGACGAAATTTCTGGTATTTTATATCTCTTTTTTTGAAATGGTAAAAATAATGAAACGTATTTTAACTCGAACTTTAAATTATGGTGTATCTTTGGGATACGAAATTGTTCTTAAAAGTATTAATGCCAGCAAGAATTTACTATATATATTTATATACACTACCGCTTATTAGTATCCGAACACTGATAAATTTGTCAATTTGATTAATTTCTAGTGATAATATATAAAACTAAAACATGTAAATTAATGACAATTTACTGATTGAAAGTAATATTTGCTACTTTCTTTTAATAAAAGAAGAATGTTATTTTTGCATAAACTAACTATTCTATTTTGATTTTTTTGTTTTAGATCATTTTTGTGCACTGTACACTGCACGGCGATTTTACAAGATGATTAACAATTAAAATTTATAAAAAATATTTTTCTTTACATTATAACGTTAATAAATGATAGTTCAAATTTCAAATCAATCTGTGCATTACTTCTTTCAAAAAAAATTCTTCAAAAACAGACCATTTACATGAGGTTCCTCCCTTAAGGAATCGACACATTGTAAACTGAAATTATCTGTTAAGAAAAATTTGCCAATAGTGTATTAAAATGAAATATACGATTTTTAAAAAGACACTGCTTGAATTAACTATGGTAAAAGAACGTGATTATTTAATCCATAGCTCAGCAATTAAATAACCCAAGAGTATAATAATTATAATAATATTAATAATAACCAAGAATATATTAATAATAAATTAATGACAGTTTAATGACTGAAAATAATAATTTCTACTTTTTTAAGGAATCGACACATTCTAAATTGAAATTATCTATTAATAAAAATGTGCCATTAATGTATTAAAATTTAATACACGATTCTTAAAAGGACACTGCTTAAATTAACCATGGTAGAAGAACGTGATTATTTAATCCATAGCTCAGCAATTAAATATCCAAAATATAAAAAGATTTACCAATAGCGTGTTAAAATTAAATACACGATTCGTAAAAGGGCACTGCTTAAATTAACCATGGTATAAGAACATCATTATTTAATTCATAGCTTAGCAATTAAATAACCCAAATATAAAGAACTTTTCAAATAATAAAACAGTTCCATAAGGTTCAGCATTTATAGACTTTAATATCATTTTTATTGCACATTAGCTCAGTAATTTATTCACAATTTTCAATTTCATCCTGTCATAGTATTCTGCTCCACGTAACAA
>SMSQ01003574.1:0-27148 GCA_019453375.1 Ctenoplectra terminalis | reverse complement strand
AGCAATTAAATATCCAAAATATAAAAAGATTTACCAATAGCGTGTTAAAATTAAATACACGATTCGTAAAAGGGCACTGCTTAAATTAACCATGGTATAAGAACATCATTATTTAATTCATAGCTTAGCAATTAAATAACCCAAATATAAAGAACTTTTCAAATAATAAAACAGTTCCATAAGGTTCAGCATTTATAGACTTTAATATCATTTTTATTGCACATTAGCTCAGTAATTTATTCACAATTTTCAATTTCATCCTGTCATAGTATTCTGCTCCACGTAACAACAACAATTAAATAACAAAATCATAAATTATATTCTGTTAAAAATATGCAAGTGTCCGGATACTTTTCAGCGGTAATGTATATAAATATTATATAATAGTGTATATAATAGTGTATATAAATATCTATAAATGTTAAAATACTTAGAATACTGTTCCAAATTTTTAACAGTACGTTCTAACAACTGAACTCAACTGAAAACATGAAAAAAAAAATATATAGTAGTACATATATAAAAAATAATAAAAAAACTGAATATTGAAGAGTATTAAGAGTACGTATAGGAATAAAATAAAAGCAGGTATTAAAAAATTAATAACAAAAGTCGTATCTTGCAGATAATAGAGAATTTTGTACGAATTCTAAAATTTATGAATCTAAACAAATAAAACAGGTTACAATAACATAAATGTATTCAGAGCTGTTCCATTTTACAAAAAGAAGAAAATATTTGAATAAACATTCTGATATGCACTATTTAATTTTTTATCATCCATTTTGTTTTTCAGTGTAACCAAATCGTTTTCTACAACGTAGAAGCAGCTACAATAAATATGGATAAAGGTACCCATCGATCAAATTAATATCAGCACAATCTACTCAGCGGCCTAGGCAACCGGAAGCGCGCACAGTGGTTCATAATTTCTTGCAATATTTAAAATTTAATTAAAAAAAAAAATTCCTACTATCACTTTGAATATCACGTTACGCAAATCTAAAAATCAACGATTTTTAATTTTCATCCCATTTTAAAACCTAATAAATTAAACCATCAAAACTGGCAAAGATTAATTACACGAGTTGCATCAAGAAAGTAAAATACCTTCGCAGCACTCGTTAAGCAATATCAATATCTGAAACAGTAATTACAAAACTTTAAATTGCTTATTTACATCAACCCAAGAATTCCGCTAAGTGTATCTAGATTTTTATCGATAGTTATCGAGCCAATTTGTACGCTGATAAGTGGAATAACAAGTTTCATGCGTACACCTTCCGATACCCATTCCTTCAAACAAAATCCTTCACTGCCTATAATCTTTGCATCTCCGAAACTTATCTCACTTTACATTACCAAGCTCATCATATCACATCAATTTTACATCATCATCCATCAACGACTTAGTACAATATTTCCCTCTAAAAACTCCATAAAGGAAAAAAAGAAAAAAGTACATCCTCTTCAACCCCTACAACAGCACTTCCTCCAAAAAATAACAAAAAAAATAAAAAGGAGGAAAAACCGAGAACAACCTACATCTTCGCAAAAAGACCAACGTAAAACATTCACCAATCCACTCTAAACCTCTTCCCCAAAGATTACCCGGTAAACTCGTAAGGAACTCGTCGATCACGCCGGACCAATACCAACTTGTTCCGTAAGGCCCGATGCAGACGAGCGACTTCTGTCCGCGCGATCTCGCTGCGATCATACACGCTACCGCTCATAAGCATCCGGATATTGATAAATTTGTCAATTAGACCGATTTCTAGCGATGATACATAAATTTTACTAAAACATGTAAATTAATGACAACTTAACGCTTTGACGCACATTTTTCGCATCGCCTTTAGATCAGCGCCGGAAATATTTACAGAATCGTTCCTAGCATAATTATTAATAAAAAAAGCGTTAGGATCACTGTTGTGCTATTTTTAATGTTTCTTTAAAAATAGCATCGGTATGCATTGGTGTGCACACATTGAAATGACGGGAAGAAACCATTTGTAGAAAATAGCTGTAGAAAGTTACATGCATGTGACAGCGGCCGTCAATGTGTTAATGAAACTATTATTTACTATCTTTTTAAGAAATCGGCATATTGTAGATTGAAATTTTCTGTTAATAAAAATTTGCCTATAGTGTATTAAAGTGAAATACAGGATTTGTAAAAGGTCACTGATCAGGGTGGAAGAACGTCATTATTTAATCCACGGCTTAGCAATTAATCTCTTATTAATTAACTCCCAATTAATTAACCCCTTGCCATACTTTTACGAGTTTGACTTGTGATCACAGTTTCGGATCAAATACGAATGTCACGAGTGAGACTCGTGGTCACAATTTGGAGCCAAAAATGAATATTACAAGTGAGAGTCGTGGTCACAGTTTGGAGCCAAAAATTAATATTACAAGTGAGAGTCGTGGTCACAGTTTGGAGCCAAAAATTAATATTACAAGTGAGAATCGTGGTCACAATTTGGAGCCAAAGATTAATATTACAAGTGAGACTCGTGGTCACAATTTGGAGCCAGAAATTAATATTAAAAGTGAGACTCGTGATGACAAATTTCTAGGAAATGGCGAACGAAGATAAGGGCTAGAACCTAAACAAGCTACACTTTTGACCCCAATTTTGCTTGGCTAAATGGTAGCGCAAGGGTTTAAACAACCAAAATATAAAGAACTTTTCAAATAACAAAACAGTTCCATAAGCTTCGACACCTATAATAAATCTTAATGTCATTTCTATCTCATATTACCTCAGTAATTTATTCTCAATATTCAATTTTATCCTATCACAATATTCCGCTACACATACTTGTAACAATAATAATTTTCAGCGGTACTGTATATAAATGGTACATAAATATCTATAAATGTCAAAATAGAACACTGTTCCAAAATTTTAACAGTACGTTCCAACAACAAAAGTCAACCAAAAACATGTAAAAAATCTACAAACTTCGCGAGGAAGCAAGAGGCAACAATATAAAAAGTAATCAAACATCTTTACGTCGTCCTGTACACCCTCACTTTTGTCTTATCTGGTGATACTTTTTGGCGACACTTTTTGTCACTCGCCAGAAAATTTCTCCCCATAAATAATAATCATAAACATCGACAAAAATATTTTCAATATTAAAAAATATCACACGCCCGTCCACTAACTTTCGAGCGACGGTGCATCTTTCTTTCTTTTCCGACTAAAAACAACGAAGAGAAAAATACGGTCGCATCAAGATCGCGCGGAGAAAAGTCGCTCGTCTGCATCGGGCTTCACCCAGCGAGGATCGCAAACGACCGATGGCACGCGCGACCAAGCATCGCCGAGTCCACGGTTCCGTCAGCTGGAAAACGCGTTCACGAGGTGTCCAGAGATAGAAAACGCCGGAGCGAGTCAACGATCATCGCGAGGCGAGCAAAAAGTCATGGAGATCTGCGTAAACGCGGAATGGTCGGAGACAAAACGCGGCTCGGAGCGCGTCGGGCAAGGATAGAGAGATACGCAAGGGAGGAGGCGCGTTCCGCTTTATCAGCGCGCGCCGCATGCCGCGGCGTGTTTCCATTAATTCGCGTCGCAGGGCGAACTCGTGCCGTTGGAATGCCCGTTGAGGCCGAGGAGAGAAGTCGTTAGGCCTGCGTGCCGTTCAGCCAGGCAACCGGTTTTCCCATCGGTGATTCGTCGTTAATTCGCCGATGGAGAGTAAGTAATCGCACGCGTACCAACGACCACCTCGAGTGTGTTACACGGTTACGTTCGCGCCGCGCCTACCTCGGGGTTGTTCCGATTTTCCTCGCCGATAAGCGCGCCACTTCGACGCGGGACGCGAGAAATTCCTTTGACCCTTTTTCGGTGGGAATCGCCGCGTTCCGGTCGGCGAGACGCGACTGAGACGCGCGTGCGCGTAGGCATCGTGATTGGGCGGGTTTTTGTGTTTGGTTTTGGTCGTCGTGTAGGGTTCCATGATTTATTGAATGTTCAATGTTTGTTTGTTGCGAAAAGAACTAAGATTTTTGTTCGTTTCAAATTTGGTATTTTGATCGAGGAACTGCTTTTCCTTTTTTTTTCTTTTTGGTTTCGTTTAATTTTCTTTGTTTAACAGGTTGGAGTATGCGGAGATCACTGGTGAACGGTAGTAGTGAGTGTAATCGGTGACTGACGATGCTGGATTTATTAAAAACGCGTGATTTAGCTAACAGTGCTTGCCATTATTAAGTAGTACGGTTTTTACTTGCGTAAGACCAAACTTCGTTAATTAAAAGATAGGAAGAACATAGAAGAGTGTTTTTAATAGATGAATTCTAAAGGAACTGCTTTTTATTTTTTTGTATTTTTGTTTCGTTTAATTTTCTTTGTTAAATTATGTGGAGGTCAGCGGTGACCGGTAGTAGTGGGTGTCATCGGTGACTGACGATGCTGAGCTTATTTAAAACGCATAATTTAAGTAAATGAAACACTTAGCTAACCGTACTTGCCATAATTAAGTAGAAGTACCGAAAAACGCAAGTAAGACCAATCTTCGTTACTTAAAAGATAGGAAGAACATAGAAGAGTGTTTTTAATAGATGAATTCTAAAGGAACTGCTTTTTATTTTTTTGTATTTTTGTTTCGTTTAATTTTCTTTGTTTAACACGTTGAATTATGCGGAAGTCACAGGCGATCGATAGTGGGTGTCATCGGTGACTGGCTATGCTGAGCTTATTAAAAACGCATAATTTAAGTAAATGAAACACTTAGATAATTGTACTTGCCATAATTAAGTAGAAGTAGCGAAAAACGCAAGTAAGACCGATCTTTGTTACTTAAAAGATACGAAGAACATAGAAGAGTATTTTTAATAGATGAATTCTAAAGGAACTGCTTTTTATTTTATTTTTTTTTGTTTCATTTAATTTTCTCTGTTAAATTATGTGGAGGTCAGCGGTGACCGGTAGTAGTGGGTGTCATCAGTGACTGGCGATGCTGAGCTTATTAAAAATGCATAATTTAAATAAATGATAATAACACTTAGCNAACATAGAAGAGTATTTTTAATAGATGAATTCTAAAGGAACTGCTTTTTATTTTATTTTTTTTTATTTCATTTAATTTTCTCTGTTAAATTATGTGGAGGTCAGCGGTGACCGGTAGTAGTGGGTGTCATCAGTGACTGGCGATGCTGAGCTTATTAAAAATGCATAATTTAAATAAATGATAATAACACTTAGCTAACCGTACTTGCCATAATTAAGTAGTAGTAGCGAAAAACGCAAGTAAGACTAATTTTCGTTACTTAAAAGATACGAAGAATATAGAATATAGAATAATAGATGAATTGTATTTAACGGTAATGATCCTGTATTGCATAGTTTCTAGTGATCATAGTGATCCTACTTCGGTCTCGATACACATTTGTGGAACTTTGGTACTTAATTGTGAATGAAATTTAAAAATTTGGTAGCTCGTTCGATTTCTTTGAAATTGTGATAATTTTAAGAAAACACCCAATTCCTAATGATTTAATAGTAAATATTATTTCTAGTCGGAGATGGAATAATATTGTTCGGGGAAAAATATTCGAACTCGAATTTAAACTTCAATTCAAATTCGTATGTTGAGAAAATAGCTCTTTTGAACTCTCGCTACGAGAAACAAGAAGCAAGCAAACAAGTGTCAGATTTTCATTTCCATAAAGTTCTGTCTCTTTGAAACGATTGAAGTTCAATATCCACAAGTTTCTTTAAGTATTCGAAGAACACACTTCTTATCGAAAACAATAATTTAAAATCCTGATAATTGTATTAAATTCGTTGCTTCGCCTTAATAATTTTTTAATTACAGTGCAGCAACTGGCGACCGTATAATAATATAATTATAAAATAAAAAGAATAGCAGATGTACTCACCAGATAGGTTCG
Organism: Ctenoplectra terminalis; assembly: GCA_019453375.1. NCBI lineage: Eukaryota > Metazoa > Arthropoda > Insecta > Hymenoptera > Apidae > Ctenoplectra > Ctenoplectra terminalis. The sequence continues at coordinate 21,238 of SMSQ01003574.1, read as the reverse complement.
CCAGCATAGAAGTAGAGGTTCCTTCTGTAACAACAGAAAGACACGATTTTAATACAAAATTATCGCAAAACAATACGTTTATAAAAAGTGATCTGGCAAAATTCGAAAAGAAATAAAGTATCGCATCTATAAAATTATAACTTCTGGTCCAAATTAATTTTATTTACCAGTGCACCGTCGATCGACTAATAATTGTGCCACAATCTTAACTCTTCGCTGTCTTGTGTCAAGCCAGACCCATTATTTTCAGTTCTGGGATGTGAAACGCATTCTTCTATATTAAAATTTAATTTAACGCAAAATTTTCTATCTAGACATGTTACTGGTTATGAAAATATGAAAATCCAGCTAAATCACGGACAGTTTTTCAAAGTAGACTATTAAATATGAACTACTTGTGTTAAAGCGTTGAATGTAGCTCGGATCACAAACGGTTAATCGAAAATATTACTTTAATATAAGCGAATAATGTAAAAAAAAAGTCATTAAATATTCTATACAAAAATAACATAAAATGTAAAAAAATACTGTAATCAAAAACTATATAGTTCATTGTCATTGACTCTTTTAAAAAAAGTGGGCCATCGCTCCTCAATTTATACTAACATAAACGTACGTAAAAACTCTGCAACATTAAAATATAAAATCTGTTCCTAACACACACGTTATATGATTTCACACGATATAAATAAACTTCCTTTCTTTACTGCTAAAAATACTAGATTTTCCGTTCAGTCCTCCGAGATACATCTTTTCTATTTCTTAAATTTTTATTTAATATAGCCAAATAGTTAAAACAGTTAAATTATCAACTATCATTCTATGAAAATCAAACAGTTGCAAACAATTATACTTGGTAAGAATAATAATTAAGAATTGATAAAAGAAGGATAGTAGAAATTAATGAAAGAATAATAACTCTTGTTAATATATTAACGTATCATTTTTCTCATTAAGCTCAAATCAAATGCTTCGAAACTATTACCAAAGCAAATCTCAAAACGCTCTCAACCAAAGCTCGTGATAAAAATAATAAGAAAGACCACCCTTAAAAAAAAAAAAAAAGAAAAAGAAAAGCTATCGTCGCGCCAGCGTGTGGGTGGCGTGAGAACTCGCTACGCGCGCTTATTATTTCTCTCCTTCCATCCCTCGAATTTTACGACAGCCCAACAGACTTAAATACACGTTTACACGTCCCGGTTGAAAAAAAAAGAAAAAGAAAGAAAAACATAGACGCGCTTACGTAGAAAAACGAGCGAGCGCAACGTAAAATGTCCATGCTGGTCAAAAGACATTCGCGCCCTGTGCACACACGCACGACGAGCAATGCCTTATTATTATATTTTACCTCGTGCCACGTGGAAGCCCCAGGATAATTTACGCGAGCGGGCCGCAATTATTTAAGGGTGTGCATACGTAAGAAGGGTGGTAGCGGCCGCAGCCATAGGGCGGCTATACTTATTCCAGCCACTCGCGCTATACACAGCCTCTATCGATTCGCCTTAGCCGCGTCGACGACGCGAGACGAGCTCGTTTGTTTCTTCCAAGAATCGCTGTTTTGTCAACTAATAAACCTTTCGTTGATAATGATCGCTGGTGTCGCGTGTGACTTTGTAATTGAGCAGAGCTTTGCCTTGGAAATGATTTCGGTTGACCATTGCGATATTGCGGATTCGACTGGGCAAGATTTTTGGATTGAATAGGAACGTTAAGTTTGGATTAGTTAAATTTCTTTTTGGTGTATAGTTGGTCTGTGGTTGAGATCTGTGATAGTTATAAGGAAGAATGATCTGTATCGGAAGCTGTGTTCTGTTCAGTTGAACTTTTATTGCTTGTTATTATATACTTTATGCTGGAGTTATAGAGGGTATGTGTTTCGTTTTGTTAAGAAATCTGGCGAATTTTTTGCTGATTGGGTAAATTTAACAGTAGAACTACCGGCGATTAAAGTAGACTTATTTGAACCAAAGAAATTAAAATGATAGGTATTTGAAAAGGTATCTATAATAAGGGTAACAGTTCTTTGTATATATTTTTTACAAAAATCGTAGAAAATATCCAAAAATAGATCGTTGTAAATTTATAAAATTTTTATAANTCTGTTCAGTTGAACTTTTATTGCTTGTTATTATATACTTTATGCTGGAGTTATAGAGGGTATGTGTTTCGTTTTGTTAAGAAATCTGGCGAATTTTTTGCTGATTGGGTAAATTTAACAGTAGAACTACCGGCGATTAAAGTAGACTTATTTGAACCAAAGAAATTAAAATGATAGGTATTTGAAAAGGTATCTATAATAAGGGTAACAGTTCTTTGTATATATTTTTTACAAAAATCGTAGAAAATATCCAAAAATAGATCGTTGTAAATTTATAAAATTTTTATAAGGAATTATGAAGCAGTCATTTTGACTGGTTCGATAGTTCTAGTGTTAACTTAATTTCTAAATTTATTCTGAGTTACTTGCTCAAGCGCGGCACGGAGACAACGCTTTCGGTGGCGATTACCTGCCTTTCTCAGTTTTTTTCGTTAATGAGTCATTAACAAAGCCGAATTTGACATTTGACATACTCGTAGAGGAAAAAATTGCTTAGAATCATCTCAGGAATCGACCCTTAAAGGGATTTACTGAGCTTTTGGGACACNGTTGTAAATTTATAAAATTTTTATAAGGAATTATGAAGCAGTCATTTTGACTGGTTCGATAGTTCTAGTGTTAACTTAATTTCTAAATTTATTCTGAGTTACTTGCTCAAGCGCGGCACGGAGACAACGCTTTCGGTGGCGATTACCTGCCTTTCTCAGTTTTTTTCGTTAATGAGTCATTAACAAAGCCGAATTTGACATTTGACATACTCGTAGAGGAAAAAATTGCTTAGAATCATCTCAGGAATCGACCCTTAAAGGGATTTACTGAGCTTTTGGGACATCCTGTATACCGAACGCGGATCATAGGGAGTGTTCAGTCTCAAGTGTGGAAATTCTAAATAAAACGTGTCCCAATTGCGATAGGACATTCTGTTGTCTGATTCGTGCGTTAATGTTACATTTTTTCTTTCGTTAAATACTATTTTAGAGTATTTTGGAGCATTTTGAAGCATTTTAGAGCATTTTGAAGCATTTTGGAGCATTTTGGAGCATTTTGGAGCATTTTGGAGCATTTTAGAGCATTCTAGAGTATTTTAGAGTATTCTAGAGTATTTTAGAGTATTCTAGAGTATTTTAGAGTATTCTAGAGTATTTTAGAGTATTTTGGACTATTTTAGAGTATATTAGAGTATTTGAGAGTATTTGAGAGTATTTTAGAGTATTGTAGATATTTTAGAGTATTTCTCGAATCATTTACATTATTTTTATTTACACAAATGTCAAAAAATACATTAATGTGTCGCCGATCGGTTACCGATAATAGAAAAAGAACAGATCAATGTGCTGCCGGACGCTTAAGTATTAAATTGTTCCGAAAGTTCCTTTCGTTATCTTGACGCAATGATATCCCCCAGCAATGTTTAAATAAACATTCAGTCTTACTTGTTAAACAAGAGATGGAGGAAAAAATACAGGAAAATGAATCCTATATAAAATAATAATACATTGAAAAACATAAAATATTCTCCATCCATTACTTATTAATAAAACGAAAGAAACTTTTGGAGCAACCTAATTAACTAATTATTAATTAAGCGGAAACCTTCCTTTTGATCTAATCAAATGTACACAAATCTACTGTTCGTGCCTGACAAGAAGTTGCGTGAAAGGAACGCGGGTTTGATTAGCTAAAATGTAACAGATCCACCATATTTTGACACAATTATAAGATCAAGGCACACGTATTTTTATTATTCGTCGAAACGATCATATCTATCAAACCGATCGTGTAGCCTCGCGTCACAGACAGGACACACATACACACGATCAGTCTGTGTCGATTGTCACCAAAAATGGTACACAAGTTTTCTGTCGCAACAATAGCGTCGTTTCCTATTTGGAATTCGCAAAGAATACGGTGCCGCAAACGTAGCTTGTCCACCGACATGTTCACTGTTAAACTTTCAACGAAAAACTAATGATCGGCACTCGCATTACTTCTATAATTCAGGTCAAGGTAATAAAAGTCAGACTAAATAAGGATTCGAGAAAAAGATTCGAAACAATGTCGAAGGCCAAGAAAAACCTGGCACAAAAACGATAGAAATTTCCGATAGGGTTTATACACAGGGTGTCCCGAAAGGTCTGTAAGTCCCTTCAAGGTATGATTCCTGAGATGATTTCGAGCAACTTTTTCCTTTGCCAAAATGTCGAATTTAGCTCCGTTAACGAGTTATTAACGAAAAGCACTGACCAATCGCAAAGCGAGTAAAACGGCTGGCCGCCAGCAGGAGCGTTGGTTCCGCGCCATGCTTGTGCCTCGATGAACAAGTCAGGATGCATCGAAGCACCTGTGAACGAGCGTTGAAACTCAGTTGATTTGTTCTACGCGAATAATAATTTATTTACTCATTCGATGTAACTTTTATTCAATACTCGTCAACAGTTGCTTCGATACATTCCGACTTGCTCGTCAAAGCATAAGCACGGCACAGAGCCAACGCTCCCGCTGGAGGCCAACCGTTTTACTCGCTCTGTGATCGGTCAGAGTTTTTCGTTAATAACTCGTTAACAAAGCGGAATTTGAAATTTTCGCAAAGGAAAAAGTTGCTAGAAATCATCTTTGGAATTATCCCTTAAAGGAACTTGCAAACCTTTTGGGACGTCCTGTATATACGCTCAATTTTGCTGGCCGCTATCACTGGAGCCGTGTGCGTACGCTCAACTTTGTTGGTCGCTATCACTATTCGTTAGATAAAAAATAGAAACGGAGGGTGTTGTTGGAGATGAAAGTAGCGATTCTGATTATAGCGAAGAAGAAATTAGGCCACTGAAATGAACACGAATTGTTGAATATAATAAAAATAAAAATTTGGCGATAAACACCTTCTTTTCATATTTCCTCACGATGCAAATGGGTTAATCGTTTCTACTTCCGAACAGCCGCATTTATGACCATGCATCGTTGACGCGATAAAAAGATTTTACAGAACTGAAACTTTGTCCTCGTGATCTGCGTACTAATTATTATTTAATATAAAAATGAGATGAAAGTAGCGATTCTGATTATAGCGAACAAGAAATTAGGCCACTGAAACGAAGACGAATTATTGAATATAATAAAAATAAAAATTTTACGATAAAGACCTTCTTTTTATATTTCCATACGATGCAAACTTACTGTGATTGGTCAGTGTTTTTCGTTAATAACTCGTTAACAAAGCTGATCCTGACATTTTCGCAAAGGAAAAAGTTGCTTGAAATCATCTCAGAAATCATCACTTAAAGGGACTTACAGACCTTTTGGAACACTCTGTGTGATATTATTAAACAGACATATTACAATTTTCAAGTTGACATTTATCGAAGTAGTCAAAATGACTGGTTAGTAATTTCTTATAAAAATTTCATAAATCTAAAATCGTATATTTTAAGAGATTTTGCATGATTTTTTTTTTAATATGCACAAAGAATTGTTCTTGCATCGTGTATTTTTTTGAAGTACCCGTTGTTTTGATTTCTTTAATAGAAATAGATTTACTTTAACTGTCGGTTGTTCTAATATTAATATGCTTTGTTTTAAGATATTCTACCAGACCTTCGTTGCATGAAACGAAAGTGACTTCCTGCATGGCTCTCGTAAGCTATGAAGCTGAACGACCACCTGATGTGTAGGCGTCGAAACGAAGTGTGTAATAAACCTGAATCAAGAAAAATCTAGCGTTTTCTTGTTTTTCTTGCTTCCTAAGTGTGCAACTACGTTGCTTGATTAACTTGTTATACGATTTTAATCACTCATAGGCATTATACATTTACTGAATTTCTATTTGATATGCATGAAAAAACTAGTCTAATGACTGATCAGAGCCTAATCCTTGCATTTAAAATTATTTTAATACTTTTTTGAAACACACACGTAGAGTAAGAAAAACAAAGAGTTAATATTGTAACAAGAGTGCAAAATTAAAGATACCTTCCGACGAGCACGTGTACTCAACTTTTTAGCGGTACTTAGTATACATCCAACAAAGTAAATTGGTAATTAGTTATTCTTAATACAATTGACGACGGGACCTTGTTTTCGTAAAACTTACCAGGGAATAAAGTTACGATCGAATAAATTCTTTTTTTTTTTTTTTTTTCTTTTTAATTTGTTGTTCATCGTCGCATCAACCACTTATGGGTTATTAGCGACTCAGAAAGGGGGAGTTACAGTCTATGATATAGTTTGGTCTCTTTGAGGTACTGTAGCAGGTTGTTCGTGGTGTTTACATACTTTCGGAAATAAATTGTATTCTAAACATAGCTCTTAATTTAAAGTTTGAACTGAACGGATGACTTTTTAAAAGTAACCTTTCATACATCGTCGTTTGCTATTTTCACTTTTTCAAGATCTGAAATATAAAACGCGAGAAATTTCCGTCATTCGTTTTGAATGTGTTAATATGCCAAATTTTATAAATAGAAAAAAAATAGATTCATTTGACCGATTAAAAAATTGGAAAGAAAAATAAAAAGGCGCCGTAATAATTATGGAGCAAAAATAAAGGAGAATTAACACTCTGACTGCGGAGCACTCCAGATCTAAACGCTCTACGTCTAAAACTCCATTCTATCGGTGTTCGATTGATTATCCAACAGACGACTAAGTTTCTATTCTAATTTTTCAGTTGTGCTATATTAAACAATATCGGAGAACTATTCTTATTTATAGTTACATTTCTATTACTTATTTTTCTCGATATTTCGAAAACTATTAACTCTTTGCGAACGAATGTCGCAGCTGCGACATTATAATTTGATTCCTAACTCGAATTGTCACCTCGACAGCGACGAACGAATAGGAAACACCAATGCGAAGTTTCATCGACTATTTGTCTGTTTTCTATTTTATTTCCTGCCTAATTGTTTAGATATTTAATTCATAATCTCGTTCCATATAGAAATTATCCTCCAACTGCCACGAATCAGAGCCGAAAGAGTGTTCGTCGGCAAAGGGCTAATTAAAAAAAAAAGATTATGGTGAATATTGATTCCTTAAATATTAACGAAAATATATTTTTCATCCCTAACTTCAAGAACTATTTTTATCATTTAAACATAGATGATTCCAGATAAGAAAAATATATATATATCGATTACTATAATATTTCCTAACACTAGACCTACCGACTTTAAGTATACTTATTTCTACCGAAGAAATCAAAGTGGAAGGTGCATAAAATAATATTTAATGCAACCGAGACAAAGGTTTATCTATATTTTTAACAGAAAATCGCGAAAAATCTGCACAAAGGCACCGTAGTTAATTTATAAAGTTTTTATGAAAAATTACGAATGGGTCATTTTGACTACTTTGGTTGTTCTAGTGTTAAACACTATCTATGTTTTCATTAACATCGCCGTGTTACACCGAAACAATGACCCGTGCAAGCCGCAATCCCACGAAGGTTCAACGCGATATCTCTCGCGGAAACCTTGAAGTCACGTTTCCTCATCGTATCTGCGAGACTTCGAAGGTTAACCCTTTCGGTAGGAGCGCTCTGTCCGCTGTGACACACGAAAATGCATACAGTGCGCGTTGTCACTCCTCTTTTGTACGAACATTTTTCTAAGCGTTAAATAAGAACTGTGCTTAACCCATTCGCTGCCAAGCCTAAATTATACGAAGTCATTCCCATTGCCATTTATATTTTCAGTGTTATTGTTTACCAAAGGCCACAAAAAATTTTCTAATTCAAAAGCCTGCATGTTATAACATATTTAAAGTAGGTCGTCTTTGGCAATGTGTCATGCATTGCCAAGACGAGTATACTCGTCCTTGGCAGCGAATGGGTTAATAAAACAATGTTTCTTCTAACAAGTGTCGTTTAGAGTTTTAATATTAAAAGACTTCTATATAAAATTCTATTAATTATAAAAGTAACACTAGGTCATCAAATGGATACCGGATATATCCGACGCTCGTACACACATGTCATCAGATGAATGTCGGATATATCTGGCGCTCGTACCGAAAGGGTTAACGCATTGACTGCCAACTACGAGATATCTCGTAGTTGGCGCTGCAAGTCTAGATTTGTTACAAATGGCTATTTGCGTTGGAAATTAATAGAAAGGATGAATGAAAAATGTATATAGTGCAGAGGACATATTAATTACCAATCTTTGTTATCAAAATTATTATTAAAATTACAACTTAGACGATTAATCATAACATTATAACTAGATACATTATAATTTCATGTATTCTTTAAAATAAAACCTTGGCGCACAGGGCAAGACGCGCTAAATTTTCGTGGCAATCAATGCGTTAAACACCGGCAACGACACCGATTCAGAGGACGCCTCACAGTTTAGGGTTGTTGCGCCGCGTGGCGCACGAACAAGCACACGAGCCTCTAGAAAGCGCGACGACGCTGGCGTCGGAGGTGGTGGCTCGAGTGGCTCGGGGGGTGATTATGAGCGAGTAAGTGCCGCCGTCCAGTTTTTACTCCCCGTCGGACGCCCCTCGCCACTATCGTGGCAACTACCCCCGCCACTTTTGCCGTGGCTCAACTAAACCCCAACGGATCAATACGCTAAAACATTGCCACGTCGGGACGGCAGCGTGTAAAACCCGAAAGAAATAACAGTGGTTCGTTGTTTTGCTCCGGTCACCCTATCACGCCCCTTTCTCATCCCCCGTTAATGAATTTCAGCTAACGCTGCGCCCATTTCCGGCCTTTCTTCGAGCGCTCTGCACGATTTACGCGCTCTGCTTCGATTGCTCGCTGAAATTTACGCGGGAAAGAGTTTATTGAGTGACGGAAGCATCGTGGGTGTCTGTTGAGAGGCAGGGTGAGGTGGTACGATTATTTACCTCGGTTTCGAGTTGGCTAAGATGCTCCGTTGAGGGTAGGTGGCTGTTATTTCGATGGCTTTCGAGACTATTTAGTGATCTTGATAATTTAGTGATCTGGAGTTGAAAACTTGAAAACTGGGTTCTTTGGTTTGGCTTTAATTATTGGTTAGGGTTCTGTTTGGCGTTTCTTGTTATGCGAATTATTTTCTGAAGTATGGATTATAAAAGAGATTTTTAGGAGGTTTTAGCTTGAAATTATAAATTTTTGTGAATTTTTGTGCTGACAAATAGATAATGGTTTAAATTTGGTTTAAATTATTGGGAAAAATTATAGTAAAAAATTGAGGCAATAAATAAATAGTAATTGTATTCTATTCTTTTATAGTGATGAATGTACTTCAGTATTCGTAAACTCATCCGTTATTTTTCTACGATTCTCAAATTAAGTTTGCTTTCGTTATTATTTCAAAGTGTTTCTATATCGTTTCTGTTAGTGTTATAAAATCCAATTATATTCACATTATTGAGTACCAATAGCAAAATACATTACAGTGTATTAAATCATCAGAACAAACAATACGTTTCTTCAACCATAAATCTACAAACTACAAACAATAAAACTACAAATACACGCTTGGTAGCAACAGTGAACTGTCTCTCAACTAATTTTATTCTCCATCCTTTGCCAGTCTAAACTTCAAAATTTTCATCAATTAGTACTTTATCGTCTTGGAGCCTATTAACTTCTGAGAAACTCTAATCGATCGTAATTTTTTCTCCGATAAACAGACAAAATTCGGACTATAGAGGGTTAATTTTACCCAATCAGCGAAATATTCGCCAGATTTCTTGAAAAAACGGAATACGTACTCCATAACTCCAGCATAAAGTATACACTGCGGTGCATAACTAATAGCACCGCCTAAATTTTTAGCTGTTTTAGACTTTAGATTAAAAGTGCAAAAGAATTAATTGTAGAAATTGAAAAAGTATGAGAAAAATGAACTGTAGACTAAATCACATTTAAATTGCTCTCTTATACGAAACAATATAATAGAAAATGTGATTTTCAACTGTTGCATAACTATAGCACCGGCGTTGTTATTTACTAATTTTGAAATGCAATAATAAAAATAAGTAACGAAATAAGTAGAGATATATTTCGGAAACTTATTGATAGCGTTCCAGACACAATTTTCGAGCTAATTAGAAAAAAAGGTGGTCCTGAGAGATATTAAAATTGTTTATCATTGATTTTATTGATGCGGTGCTATTGTTACGCAACAGTGAAAATTCAGACTTTTCATTGTATCATATTGTACAAAAGGAGAATTTAAATAAAAATTAATTTAAAGCTGATTATTTTTCATACGCTTTCAATTTTAACAATTAATTTTTCTGTATTTTCAATCTAAATTCTGGAACAGTTAAAAATGTAGGCGGTGTTATAGTTACGCACCGCAGTGTATAATAACAAGCAATAAAAGTTCAACTAAACAGCGCTTCCGATACAGATCATTTTTCCTTATAACCATCACAGATCTCAGACACTTATAACCATTTCAGTGTTAACAAATCGCGATCAAATCTTCCCACCCGATACCTTATCTCAAAGCTCCAAGAACTCCGACGAGAGAAGAACGCCAGAGATAACCCTAATTAAACGCGTCGCCCATGTCCGCCACGTACGATCATTCCAACAAACGGACAACCGGAGGAACCCCTACGAAACAACCGGAACTCGATACCTTTGTTTGCGCTCGATAGATCAGGTAGTAGAGAACGCGCGGTTTTCAGGGTAGAGTAAACATAAGGTCGGTAGCTGGTTCTCGAAGGGCACGAAAGACGGATGAACGGACGTCCGTGGCCTACCGCAACCCACGTAAGACACCCATCCACTCGTCCCATCCTGGTCGAGGACGCGGGCGAGCACACGCACATGAACGCACGTCGTGCCGACTCACGTGCACCTTGACGACGTAACGTTGCCTCTCCACGGATGGTCGATATATCGATTGTCGTCGACGAACGACCGACTGGTCGACGACCACGAGAACCATAGGGGAAAAGAGACAGAGAGAGAGAACAGGAACAAGGTTGATGGTCGTGTGTGTCTGGCTTGTGGTCACTTGTTGCCTTCCACCCCCGGGGGCTGGCCTTGTCCCTCTGTGTTTGGGGAACGCTTGTCGCCGCTCCGACGACAAACCGACCACGCTCGGAGAGAGATTTCTTTCTCTTGTCGGCCACCAGGATCAGTCTCGTGGAATTTCGAGGCTGCCGGAAATTCTGGTGTCCGCTTTCTTTTCTCTCGGTGAGCAAACCGTTTGACGGGGGTCGGGATGTCCTCGTCGGTCGATTCGTTCGTGTGCACGGGTGAGAAAATTTGTACAGGAATTATGCGAATGGGCTAACTATGTTCGATGTAACACTATTCGCGAAGATGTTCAAAGAAATTAGATATTTGACTGCGGAGCATTTTGGGTTTAACCCTTTGCGGTCGGTGTCCCCGCAGCGGGAACATTTTTAAATAGTCGTAGAAGTGAATGACCCCGCAGCGGGAATCTTCGAAAGTCGCAAAAATGACAAAACACTATCGTCCCCTATGCCTCGTGAATCAAATGTTTCGGTCGATTTACGAGATAACAATGCATAATTGTTTAGAGAAATTTACAGGCAGTCAGGTTCGAACGAGTTCTCGAGAAACATCGAGATCGCTAAAAAGCTAGTTATTGTGTACATCACACACCTTATTTTACAAAAGTATGAATTTTATCTGAATTTTATATTTATAGAGTAGTGATGATGGGTTGGAACTTGAAGCATATAATGAAAGTATGAGAAATTTAACGTACGATTCTTACGTATGATAAGTAGTATTAAATATAAAAAATCAGTTTCAACAAATTCTGTGTGTTTTAATGTCCATATGTTGACTTTAAATCCTGTACGGAAAAGTAATTGCGAAACGATAGATTTGCTTCGACCTACTGGTACTCCCAAAAGCGAAATCTGCCGATCGCAAAGGGTTAACCCTTTGCGGACGAATTTTGATTCCTAAGTCAAATTGTCGTATCCATAACGAAAAAATAGGAGACGCCAATGTGAAGTTTCGTCAACCATTTGTCTGTTTTCTATTTTATTGTCTGCCTAATTGTTTAGATATTTAATTTATAATCTCGTTCCATATTGAAATTACCCTCCACCTGCCACGAATCAGAGTCGAAAGAGTGTTCCTCCGTTGACGGAATATTCTATCGGTGTTCGATTGATTATCCAACAAGCAACTAAGTTTCTATTGTAATTCTTCAGTGCTGTATTAACCCTCTATGGGACCGTGTGACTTAAAAATTACAAACTGATGTATCTATATTTGAAAAAATTAATTTTCTTTAGTTATCACTGCGCTATTAAATTTGATTACTGTATTACCGTAGTGACACCATGATCCATCTACAGTAATTATTAGTTAAAACATTTTCAAATCAAAGTGAAAAACTGTAATCAATCGTAATTTCTTCTCGAATAAGCAGACAAAATTCGGGCTATAGAGGGTTAAGTCTTGGAAAGGTAAAAATAGTGAACGGCGACGTGTGAAAGATTACTTTTAGAAATGATCTTCTTAACTCACACTTTTAATTATGATCTGTCTTTGGAATTCGAGATTATTCTTAAAAATACTTCTGCGAGCAAGAATTTATTTTAATTCTATTCCGTAGTAAGATTTACAAAAATCAGGTTCCGTGGCCAATGTGTTAATACAGAATACTATTACAGATTATTGCTACAGTACTAATAGTACTGCTTATAGTACCGATACAAAATAATTAATATAATGCAGAATAATAGTATATACTCCCTCCGTCCGGAAATATGGTATACATTTCGCGATTTTTGTTGTCCGGAAATATAGTATACGTTTGGAAAAAAAATACAATAAAACTAAAAATTAACACGACAAGTATATTATATTAACCTTTTTAGAAAAACTATAATTAAAAAAGAATAATTTTGTTACAATACTCCCTAAATTTAATTAAAATATGATTTGGCCTTATCGTACGCTTCTTTGGAACATAAATATTTTCCAGCTAGTCACCGTGTTTTAACTTGTTCTCTTTCATCTGCTGTAATCATTTTTCTAAGATACCATGACGTTGTTCCGTGGTCAATTCTTTATATTTGGAATCTCTTCTTTTTAAGTTTATCAATTCTTCTTCGCAATTTTCCATATTGATTTTGCAGCGGTACCAATTTTATTTAACATAAAAAAAAACTGATCTTTGATCGTTAAGTTTTAAACCAAGAAGAACCTGACACATGTCAATTATATCAGGTTATATTACTTTTAATATATACTATAATAATATAATGAATGTTGTCATTTGTTTTCTATATTCACGATAATCTACGATTTTTTTTTTAAATGTATACCATATTTCCGGACGGAACGAGTATTATTTATTTAATATATTATTATTTACGATCTGAACGACGATTTGAACAGTTCGATCGTCAGACGCATGCGTCCGCAGTCCATACCGATAGCCTCCACTGGACGCATATCCATAGGAGTCAAACTTTTAGTAAAACGATCCGCGTTTATCACTGCTTCGTTCGACGTTACAAATCTCACTAATTCCATCGACGATCAATTCAATTCTAAATAGAAATAGCGGTATCCCATTCTTTTATCGCGAGAGCCGGGAATAAGAGTTTGCACTCGGACAAATTGCCGCTTACGCGACCACGGAACGGAAATAAAGTTTCATCGGTGACCGAGCTGGCCTCTGCGTGGTTCTGTTTTCCCGAAGTCAATTCATTTACAGGGCATAAACTTCTTGCAGCGAGATAAAAGGGCGTTATAAAAATTACGCGCGTTTATCTTATCTCGCGTGTACAACGTTTTGCTTCGCTACCTTTCAAATGGCACGCCAAATAAAAATCGCTCGCTAGTGGACCGCGCAGGGAAAACACGAAAACGCGAAACTGCCGATTTCGAGTCGCCACAAAGCGTTGATTGTTCAATAATTTCTCGTATTTAGTGTCCATTTCACGAGGATGCAATAATCGACCCATCGACAACCGTGTCCTTTCCACTTTCCCGAACACGCTCTTTCAAGATTATCCTTATCGTTGAAAAGGTAAGATATGGTAAACAGTCGATAATGGCGCCCTTAGCGTCGTTTACCTGGTACCACTCTCACGGGAAGACGCGCGGACATTCCACGACAAACACAGATGCGTTCTATCCGATGAAACTTTCCTTATCTCGTTGGTCGAATTAGAAGCAGCAAGGGAAATTATCGAAAAGCTGCGAGGCTCGTTTCGAGAAAGCTTAACATTGTGACCCTGTTATCCTGCTCGAGTTTGTATCACCCGAAATGAAGTTCATTTTTACGCAAATTTTAAATATTACAATATTAAATATTATCCTTTATCCGATTCGTTACACTTTTTTTTAGTACTGAATATTTTGTAGGTCTAAAATATTTTTAACCTTCCGCGAACCAGGGAGGGTTAAATTAACCCCAGCGGTTTTAAAACTACGGTATTTTTTTTCAAACAAAAATTTTGAAACATGTTGATTTGTTATTTTTAAAAGATTTAAAAGATTAATCATTGTGTTATTTGGATTTTATGTATTCTTTTATTCAAATAAACTCCAATTATCTTTTCACTCTTAAAAAAAAAAAAGATGTTCCGATTCGAGTCGCTGCTTTAATCCAAGTGGTGAGTGAGAGTCACCTCACAAGTGCAAAAGGTTAATAAGAATTATTGTTCTTATTAATTTCTACTATTCTTCTTTTATTAATTTCTACTATCCTTCTTTTATTAATTTCTACTATCCTTCTTTTATTAATTTCTACTATCCTTCTTTATTAATTTCCACTATCCTTCTTTATTAATTTCTACTATCCTTCTTTATTAATTTCCACTATCCTTCTTTTAATAATTTCTATTACCCTTCTTTTATTAATTTCTACTATCCTTCTGCTATTAATTTCCACTATCCTTCTTTTATTAATTCTTAATTATTATTCTTACTAAGTATAATTGTTTGCAACTGTTTGATTTCATAGAATGGTAGTTGATAATTTAATAAGTTTCCGATTCGAGTCGCTGCATTCCCCTCTATAGCCCGAATTTTTTCTGTTTATCAGAGGAAAAATTACGATTGATTATATTTTTTCACTTTGATTTGAAAATTTTTAAACTAATAATTCCTGTAGATAGATCGTGGTAGATCATTGTCTCGATGGAACACGAGTTTATTATTACAGAAATTGCTGAAAATGTTGCCCATTCTGTCGAGACAATGATCTACAGTGAGATCCGTTATAACGAAACATGATCAAGTGCACGTGTACTAGCTGAAAATTCAAAATCGATTTCCTCGAAAACAAAGCCTCAAAGGAAAAATTTTTATTTTCGACTTCCATATTTTCGTCTTATTTTTTCACGTAGAATCATCCACTTTTCGTTTGTACCATCAGTTACGGAACACCCTATATACAATATTTGTCCTTCTGAAACATTTGGAACATTGGTTTATTAACCATAGAACAATTATTGTTTGAACGTCCGCTGTGACACTATAAGAAAATTTCGTGTCACGCATGGCTCATTGCCAGTCATAACATTTTGTGTGGCAAGTGGAAGTAGGTTCTAATCGTCGGCCAAGTTCCCGGAAACGATCTCGCACCATGGTGTGCGCATCATCGTTCCGTGTCGGTTTTTTTTTTAAATTCACTGCCAGTTTCCTGGAATCCCAGATGTCTTCCAATAAAATCCAAAATAATTGTCCCACGCGATAATTATTCACGGTGGGCCTTCATAATACGCACGAGTATTTTTACGACTATAATTAGCGCTTTCGTGTGTTATCTTCTATCTGGCAGCGCGTAACACCGTCCTTTGTCCGCGCACGGTGTTGTCCCTATCTCTAATTATTGTCCGTAATTGTCTTTCCAGTACATTGTTATCCATTCAGTTAGCTGAATGGTCAAACTCTACTGCGCATCGTCTTTGTTATGTTGGATTTTACGTTCTATGCCTAATTTTGATATGGAAATAGATTCCAGCATTTTGTATTTCACGGAGTATAAATTTGAAATAATTTGTGTATTATGAAAGTTAGTAAAACGAGTAGAAAGAATTTTTTTCTTTTGCTATTATTATGCGTTAAAACAAGAAGAAGGTTACAGTACGGGGTAGAAAAATTTAACTTCTTTCATTTGTATTCGTAACAATAAAGCGATAGAAAATACGTACTTTTGTTTCTTAAATTTATTATATTATACTTTATGATTTTTACAATATTAATAAAAGAAGATCAATTTTTGCCGTTTCAATGCCAGGGTTAAATTGAAATAAAAAATAAAATTAAAATTAAAATTAAAATTAAAATCAAAACTAAAATTAAAATAAAAATTAAAATCAAAACTAAAATTAAAATAAAAATTAAATAAAAATAGAAATAAAAATAAAAATTAAATTAAAATTAAAATCAAAACTAAAATTAAGATTAAAATTAAATTAAAATTAAAATCAAAACTAAAATTAAGATTAAAATTAAAATTAAAATTAAAATTAAAATCAAAATCGAATAAAAATTAGAATTAAAAAAAATTAAAATTAAAATCAAAACTAAATTTCAAATCAAAATTTAAATTTAAATCACAACTATAATTAAAATTAAACTTAAAATTAAAATTAACATCAAAACTAAAAGTAAAATCAAACTTAAAATTAAAATCAGAACTAAAAACTCTTCTACATTTACTTTCTTCAATCGAAAAACTATTTTCTTCGTTCTCCCTATATCGAAGCTCCACAGAGAAAAATCTCTGAGAAGCGTATATCCACGACACGATATATCCCTGCCCTCATTCTTTCCGGAACGATCTCGGTTAACAACCACTAAAACTACCAGGCAGACGATTCGGACAACAAAAGCTTTCCGCGTGGCATCTCGCTACAGAAAATCGTCCCGTAGGATCGTTAGTCTAATTTTCTTCGAGTCCCACACACACGATCGAGACGATAGTAGGTAGAGATCAACCGACCGACAGACAGCTAACGACGTCCGAGTTTGCGGCACGTACGTGGGAAACATGCTGCTCTTTGGCAGGGATTATATAATATTCAATTTTAGCATGCGTGCGACCCGTCTTAATCCAGCCATTACGTCTAATTGGTCGAGATTAGCTAATATCCTTGTAGTGATTAGGCCGTGTCTGTGGCCACGGCTCGTTTAGATTGAAGCCAATTCCCCCGAGCGTGTAGCGCATGCATTGCCTCGACGTCGCTGCGAAGGATCGATAGGCTGATCAAACATTATTACCGGAGAAACCTCGAACCGTTCTTTTCACGCGTGCACACAAGGGATCGCGTGCTATGGTGCGCGCCAGATCGGTTCGTTCGGATTAATGTTACGCCTGCTTGAAAAAAGAAAAAAAAAAAAATTAGAGTTCTTTGATTCGGGAAAATAAAACTGTTTTAACCCTTTCGTTGGCCTGGTATTTGTAATCATTCGTTGCGGAAGTGAAACCAATTTGTGGCGCTCTGTGTTTCACGGGGAGACATTTTATTGGGGAGTAGCGAGACACGAATTATAGAATTGATATAATTGTATTGTTCGTTCTGTGACATTGACATTGAAAGTTAAAAGTAGGAAAATTATGTTTCTTTACATGATAAAAAGAACACGTCCGAGTAATTTACTTTAATTGAGAGGGGTGTAGCCAATGAGAACGATATGGAATACTATTTCTTTTTTTTTTCTTTCTTTTTTTTTATGGAGGTTCAATGTAAAATCGATTTCTAAATCATTAACGATAAGAGATACTGTAAAGGCTCGTTCAAATTTTGTTAAAAAAATTAGTGCTGATTAAGAACTTAATCGTATTTTTTATGTTTCCGCGAGGAACACTGTTTTGTTCTTCGAAAGTCGTACTTATAAAATTAATCGCAACGAATAAAAGATTTTTACGGATAACCAGTCACGTATTTATACTCAATTTAAGAGCAATCTTGTGTTTCTAATGTTACTCGCAATTTTCAACACTGAGCTAACGTTAAAAAAATATAACTTGCACAAAATAGGTATTTAAACATGGAACATTGACATCAAGTACAACTTATCATGGAAAACAGATAAAAAATATTTTTGTTCTTCTATTAATTAAAACACTCTGGTTATAAGATCATATTAAAAAGAAAAAAATTGAATAAAAAAATAACTGTTTGCAATAATCAACAGTGTTAATAATTCAAATGCCAAATTCTGCACAGTCGTATTTGTTACGTGTTCGGAATTCACACATTAAGTATTCGATCCATATTTCTTCATTTGAATATTATGAAAAAAATTTCTTGAGAAAATAAATATTCGTGTGTCAGATTTTTAAAAAATTGTATTATTTATATTAGATAAACTATTCCATGTTTGACAATTTTCCTCTAATTATACGCCGAAAGCGTCGATTTGAATTCGATACATGTTTCTCCCTATTTTATTTCCTAATTAAAATCAGCAATAATTAACACGATATATGCGCTTCCATTTAGCACTAGATTTACGGAACCCGTCAATTTCACGTAGTTCTAATTTCGGGTTTAAGTTTACAAAGTATGCGAGCAGAAATTGTAAGCTCGAAATAAAATTTATATACGAAAAATATACTAAATAAATCTCTACTAATAAAAATTGAACGATTTAAAGTAAAGTGAACTAATTATATTACAAAATATCTGTATTTTAATGTATCCATCAAAATGATTCAATCCAAGATCCGTAAATCTAGTGTTAAAAATCTTAGGACATCCGGTATTATAAACTTTGATTTACATTTTTCCTACATTTCTTAACAATTCTCTATTTTTTTGTAGATTTGCAGCAATTGTAACTGCCTTAGGAGTTCTGAGCGCAAGTTTATTTCTATAAATAATAATTATTAAATTTAAAAAAAATGGTACTATTCATATTAGACAAACTATTCCATGTTTGACAATTTTTCTATAATTGTACGCTGAAAGCGTCGATTTGAATTCGATACATGTTTCTACCTACTTTATTTTCTAATTAAAATCAGCAATAATTAACACGATGCAATATGCGCTCCCGTTTAAAACTCTTAGAACATCCGGTATTATAAACTTCGATTTACATTTTCCCCACATTTCTTAATAATTCTCTAATTTTTTGTAGAGTTGGAGCAATTGTAACTGCCTTAAGAGTTCTGAGCGCAAGTTTATTTCTATAAATAATAATTATTAAATTCGTGTTCACGAGCTACGAGTTTCGTCGCCATATTGGACATCAGGAATGCGAATGGTTTCGAAAATATTTCTTACATGCGTGAGTATATTTTTTACTGCGTTAACATTCTGTGCGAATACGTCGTGATGTGATTTATGAATCACAGGCAACAATTTACACCTGGGTAATTCAATATCGCAGAGTTTAACAATTAGCAAAAGCATTCTATCCGTCAAGCCAGCAAAGAATCGTCGCAAAACGTGGAGAATCTGTTTGGAGCATCGTAAACATCAACCTTACGAGACTACCATGAATTCATAGCCCTATACTAGGGGACTTGCAAACCTATAATTTAATAACCAGCTGCTTCGTTTCCATATAATGCCGCCACGCAGTTAGACGCGAGTAAACAGGCTAGAGCGCTCCATTTAGTAACTCCATAGAAAGAAAACGATCCCTTCAAGGATACTTAAAAAAAAAACTACGGACACTTCATTAGTATTATTTCATATAAAATGTAGATATACAGGCAGACGCACGATATAATTTCAATTTTTATTCACATGTAATTAACCCTTTCGCTACGAAAGACGTATATGTACGTCCTCAGAAATTAAGTAATCTTTTGTTAAAATTTGTGCGTGGAGATTTTTTACAGCAGCGAATTATTTTTATTTTCATTCACATGTGTTATATCGTAATTCATTACACAATATACCTACATTTTAATATCCATATTTGTGTTATGTTAATAAAAACTGTATTGATCCGTGTACTAATAACAGTTTTGGTCTTTAGAGCACCGCAGTGAAAGGGTTAATATTTAAATTTCAAAAGAATCTACATAAAATGTATTCTTATAGTATTTTAAAATGAATTTTCTTTTTTTCAAAAGTTAATCTTGGCTCACTTGTTATTTCCAATTAATTACACTCTAAATTGCAAAAGAATTTACATAAAATGTATGATTACAGTATTTTAAAATGAATTTTCTTTTTCCAAAAGTTAATCTTGACTCACTCATTATTTTCAATTAATTACACTCTAAATTGCAAAAGAATCTACATAAAATGTATGCTTATAGTATTTTAAAATAAATTCTCTTTTTTCAAAAGTTAATCTTGGCCCACTCGTTATTTTCAATTAATTACAGTCTAAATTGCAAAAGAATCTACATAAAATGTATGATTACAGTATTTTAAAATGAATTTTCTTTTTTCAAAAGTTAATCTTGGCTCACTCGTTATTTTCAATTAATTACACTTTAAATTGCAAAAGAATCTACATAAAATGTATGCTTATAGTATTTTAAAATGAATTTTCTTTTTCCAAAAGTTAATCTTGGGCCACTCATTATTTCCAATTAATTACGCTCTAAAAAGAAAGAAGAATCAGAAAGTTATGACCCGTTAAACAGTGTATTTTAAACATTTTTAGGGACACTCTGTATTTATATTATAATTTTGTTCTTTTAACAATGTATTACGTTCGTTTTATAACTTTTTGGGACACCCTGTATTTATATTACAATTTCGTTTTTGTAATGATGTATTACGTTTGTTTCATAATTTTTTCGGACACCCTATATTTATATTATAATTTTGTTCTTACAACAATGAATTACGTTTGTTTTATAATTTTTTGGGACACCCTGTATTTATATAATAATTTTGTTCTTTTAATTATTACGTATTACGTTTGTTCTATAATTTTTGTAAAGCAAATCCGTAGTCCAGATAATTACTAAAAATACTCTAAACTATGCAAGGTCTTCTAACTATCCTTCGAATTTTAAGGTTAATTTACTTTCTGCGCTTACACACCGTAAAGATACAACGATAAATGCAGAAAAACAATTTATATCCCCCAAACTATTAAAACTAATACTTTAACTAATACCTAAAATACTAAATGATTCTACAATCTTCTTCTAAGGAAGGAGATTCTAAAGCTCGATAAGGAAAACCAAATAACGTTTATTGAGAAAAGATACTCTCTTTAAACATCCTATTCATTATCAAGTAAATATTGATAATGATGTTCTC
>SMSQ01003559.1:0-12509 GCA_019453375.1 Ctenoplectra terminalis | reverse complement strand
TTTTTTTTTTTTCTTTTCTCTTTTTCGAAAAAGAAAAACGATCCGCCTCTTCGCTGACACGAAAGGTCTCGAGTTGCCGCGCTACGATAAGCTTTTATCACTCACAACACGCGGCACAAATTCGTAGAACGTCTCAATAAAGATTCCCTTGCGTATGTCGTGGTCGTAGACGTGCTTGTTTTATCTCGTCCGCCGGTGTGTTCGGAGAACTTCCGACTGCTAAAAAAAAGAAAAAAATAAACGGAGCAAAGTTTTCTACCCTTTCTCTATTTTCCGCTATTTTCCGATATTTTCCACCATTTGCCCCTATTTTCCTCTATTTTTCTCTATTTGTCTCTATTTGTCTCTATTTTTCTCTATTTTCTTCTTTTTATTCACTCGATATTATTTGTCTTTTAAAACTGTTGAAAACTGTCGTAAAGAAATCTCACGAGTGTCCTTTCGTGCGTGGATTCTCGTACCGGCAGGGGTTCGATAAAAAGTTTCTCTCGAGTTTTGAAGTGAGATTTACGAGGGAAGAGGAAGAAACGCGACTTCGCTCGGCCGAAGGTTGATATAACACTGTCAAAGTAACGGCGTGCGGCAAACGACGAGACAGTTTCACCGAGAGCCCAGTCAGCTGGTGCTCCCCACCCTTGATACGTCACTGTGCTCTCCGTCGGTTTTACGGATATTCAATTTCACGCGATCGGTTCTCTCTTGTGATATCGCTTATTGAGGATCGTAACGGCGCGCATTGTCCACGGGGAATGGAGAACGCGATGTCGATCGGTTGCAAAAATTTTCTTTCCACCAGTGGCACCGTGAAAGCATGCGAAAGCAACAAAAAGACCGATTAACGTGTACGCTTTTACCACTACGAACGGATAGATTGGATTTTCACCGCGGTGATCAGGCGAGTTGGTCGATTTTATTTATTTGCTGTATAAGTTTCTTTGTACAGGTTTTCTATTTCAGATTCGACCGATTGCAAATCAAACTCACCATTTTGTTTATTCTTGGCATTCTTATCTTAGGATCGATAGTGGGGTAACTTATAAAATGTAAAGTTTAGAAGAGATGGTTTTTAAAGTTTATATTTATTTAAATATTAAATACAAGCTTTATTAATTAATTATTGTAATTTTTGGTTTTGATAAAAAAAATAAAAAAATAGTACAACTTGAAAAATATAAATTATAGAAGAGATGCTTTTTAAAGCTTATATTTTTGAAAATACTAAATAGAAGCCTTATTATTTAATTATTGTAATTTTTGGTTTTGATAAAAAAAATAAAAAAATAACACAACTTGAAAAATATAAATTTTAAAAGAGATGCTTTTTAAAACTTATATTTTTGAAAATACTAAATACAAACCTTATTAATTAATTATTATAGTTTTTGGTTTTAATAAAAGAAAGAAAAAAGTGGCGCAACTTAAAAAATATAAACTTTAAAAGAGATGCTTTTTAAAATTTATATTTTTGAAAATACTAAATACAAGCCTTATTGGTTAATTATTGTCATTTTTTATTTTAATACAAAAAATAAGAAAATAGCATAACTTAAAAAATATAAATTATAGAAGAGATGCTTTTTAAAATTTATATTTTTGAAAATACTAAATACAAGCCTTATTGATTAATTATTGTCATTTTTGATTTTAATACAAAAAATAATTTAAAAAATATAAATTATAGAAGAGATGCTTTTTAAAATTTATATTTTTGAAAATACTAAATACAAGCCTTATTGATTAATTATTGTAATTTTTGGTCTTGATAAAAAAAATAAAGAAATAGCACAACTTGAAAAATATAAATTTTAAAAGAGATGCTTTTTAAAGCTTATATTTTTGAAAATACTAAATACAAACCGTATTAATTAATTATTGTAATTTTTGGTTTTGATTAAAGAAAGAAGAAAGTGGCGCAACTTAAAAAATATAAAGTTTAGAAGAGACGCTTTTTAAAATTTATATTTCTGAAAATACTATATACAAGCCTTATTAATTAATTATTGTACTTTTTGGTTTTGATAAAAGAAGCATAACGCGCAGACCTCGTATTAAAACAGACACAAATTTGAAATTCTTTTAGTTTTACCACTATCAATCCCAAGCAGTGATTTATAAAACCTATCTTTCCGGAACTCTTTAATTTCAATTTACTGCTTCGTACAATTAAAACTTAATGTTTTCAATTTTAAACCCAACCCCTAATACAACCTACCTTAAATATTTATTAAACCGTATTAGATCCTTCTGAACTACAATTAACACAAAGATCATAACAACGTATCTCTACGAATATTAAAAAAATTTAATAAAATAAAGTTTATGGTGATAATATCATACTTTAGCTTCAGATCTAATACAAAAAGCGTATAATCATTAGTTCCTCCGCCTCGTAAAAAGCAAAAAAGAAAGGAAAAAAGAAACGAAAATCAAGCAACGAAAAGCACGTATGAACGGACCTATAAATATTAATATCCACGGATCATATTCGCTTGGATTGAAACTCGTTACCAACTTGAATTTGTTGAGTAATCGTCCGTAATAACGCACCGCGATACAGAAGCAACGAACGCTAAAAGCGAGAGCAGGTACCGCGAGATGCAAAATTACACGTTGCGACGGTAAAGATTAACTCGTTTCAGTCTTCAAAAGCAACCACGATTTTCAGCGAATATCGCAAAAAGCGCATCAATGATAGCGAGCGTCTAACTCGCCGAGAGAGCAACGACATGCGTCGAATCGTGATAAACTTGAGCAAATTGAAAGAGAAACTGGAATTTTTATTTTATTTTATTTTTTCTCTGGTTGAAGGATTTTATGATTTGGTATCTAATTTTTGACAAATTAAATATCCCAGCTTGTTTGTGTCAACAAGATGCAGATCTCAGTATGCACTACTAGGTTGATCAAAAAGTTCTTACGGGTTCTAATATGCAAATGAAAAGAAATTTTTTCTTTTTTTTTTTATTTATTATTTATCGTCGCATCAACCACTTGTGGATTATTAGCGACTCAGAGAGGAGGAGTTACAGTTTGTTGTATAATTTGGTTTAAAAGAAATTTGTTTTTTAAAAAGGAAATATTTTTATTCGGTAATTTATTGTTCGTTTAAGCTGCTAAGTTACCTTTTCTTTTTAAGATTTGAACTGAATTTAGTTGCATCTCAAAGCGTGGGAAGACAATTAAAAAAAAGCTACACGAACTTGTTGGCCAATCTAATATTTCCAAAGTATTGGTTTTTTGTTGGAATGTTTATTATATTTATAAGAATTAAAATCGACTTAGGCAAAATTTTTTTGCTTAAGTCTTTCTTATTCATTTTCATTTTATTTTTGATATCACATTATATTTCATTTTTATTTCTGTCTACGAAGAAGTTTGTGATTAAGATCGACTTGGGTAAAATTTTTTTGCTTAAGTCTTTCTTATTCATTTTCATTTTATTTTTGATGTCACATTATATTTCATTTTTATTTCTGTCTACGAAGAAGTTTGTGATTAAGAAATGACACGATTAACGGGTTAATAAATTAAGGTGTGTGAAAACATCTATTTATACGTAGTAGAATTAGTAACAAGTCAAGAAGTTAAAAATAAAGATATAGTTTTGATTAATTGCAAAAAGACGTTCTCAATATTAATACGTTAAATTTTATTTTCTTCAAACTTGGTATAAGTGTTCTGCACCACGTCATTAACTCTCATCTCATTTTTCCAACTTAACAATCCACAATTTTTCTATCAAAATTTTACAAATCTACTGTAAAGTATTTTTGAAAATTTTCCGTAATTTTCTATAGATAATATATAGATAAAAATTTATCTTCCTTTGATTTTTTTGGTACAAATAAATATACTTTAATCATCGGTAGTTCTACTATTAGTTTATTCCTTGTTGTTAATTGTACTCAATAGGAAAAAAATGATACAACGAAAAGATGTATAATTAATAATTAAGTATACAAACACTTTTATGAAAAATTTGAAATTTTCAGTAAATTCTTATTTAAGTGTGCAAATTTTTTTATCGAAAGTTTGAAATTTTCAATAAATTTTTATAATCTCTACAGAAACTAATAACTAATAAATCTTCTCAAAATTATTATAAAAGTGATAGAGTGCAAAATTAGTTCCATCGTTTACAAATACGTAATACTGTTGGATACCGCTCTAAACTAGTTAAATATTTTTATCTACCACTTAGTTTAAGATAAGTAACTCTAAAATTTCCTTTTTATCATACACACACAATTACGTACACGATCCTTGAATCCGTTACTCATCAACCCCGAGTGATACGCCTCAACTCCTTACTCATCAATCCCTTGTAATATCCAAGAATTCCTATTGGACCATTTCTTACTCCCACCTTTTCTAAAATTAGACTTCCGAACTTTCATAAAGGACACAATAACATTTACATAAAGAGACTTACGACTAAAACCTTGCACCGAGAATATGGAAGAATTGTTACAATCTAGAAAATCTACACAAGAGCCTTCGAAATATCCATGTAAAAAATTAGTAAATAAAATAATACTGGTTATTGTTAAAAATTGGTTAAACATCGGAATCTAAAATATTTACAAAACTGGTCAAAATGTCTCATTCGTAACTTTTAAAATTAGTAAATAAAATAATGCTCGTTGTTGTTAAAAATATCTACAAAACTGATCAAAATATCTCATTTGTAACTTTTAAAATTTATAAATAAAATAATACTCGTTATTGTTAAAAATTGACTGAACATCGGAATCTAACATATCTAACAAAGTGTTCAAAATGTCTCATTCCTAATTTTTAAAGTTAGTAAATAAAATAATACTGGTTATCGTTAAAAATATCTACAAAACTGGTCAAAATATCTCATTCGTAACTTTTAAAGTTAGTAAATAAAATAATGCTCGTTGTTGTTAAAAATATCTACAAAACTGATCAAAATGTCTCATTTGTAACTTTTAAAATTTGTAAATAAAATAATATTCGTTATTGTTAAAAATTAACTGAACATCGGAATCTAACATATCTAACAAAGTGTTCAAAATGTCTCATTCCTAATTTTTAAAGTTAGTAAATAAAATAATACTGGTTATCGTTAAAAATATCTACAAAATTGGTCAAAATGTCTCATTCGTAACTTTTAAAATTAGTAAATAAAATAATGCTCGTTGTTGTTAAAAATATCTACAAAACTGATCAAAATGTCTCATTTGTAACTTTTAAAATTTGTAAATAAAATAATATTCGTTATTGTTAAAAATTAACTGAACATCGGAATCTAACATATCTAACAAAGTGTTCAAAATGTCTCATTCCTAATTTTTAAAGTTAGTAAATAAAATAATACTGGTTATCGTTAAAAATATCTACAAAACTGGTCAAAATATCTCATTCGTAACTTTTAAAGTTAGTAAATAAAATAATACTCGTTGTTGTTAAAAATATCTACAAAACTGATCAAAATGTCTCATTTGTAACTTTTAAAATTTATAAATAAAATAATACTCGTTGTTGTTAAAAATTGACTGAACATCGGAATCTAACGTATCTACAAAATTGATCAAACTGTTTCATTCGTAACTTTTAAAGTGAATAAATAAAATAATACTGGTTATTGTTAACAATTGACTGAACATCGGAATCTAACATATCTAAAAAAGTGGTCAAAATGTCTCATTCTTAATTTTTAAAGTTAGTAAATAAAATAATACTCGTTGTTGTTAAAAATTCACTAAAAATCGGAATCTAACATATCTAAAAAAAGTGTTCAAAGTGTCTCATTCGTAACTTTTAAAGTTAGTAAATAAAATAATACTCGTTATCATCTACAAAAAATAAAAATATCTACAAAACTGATCAAAATGTCTCATTCCTAATTTTTAAAGTTAGTAAATAAAATAATACTGGTTGTTAAAAATTGACTAAACATCAGAATCTAACAATACGATGTGCAAAATATTCTGCTCTTTACATTTATTAAAAGTGTATCAAATGGACCCAACTCACAGACGAGAATTAAATAAAAATTTCCGCCATTTCTGTATCTCTCAGCAAGTAGCAATTTTCAACACATTTTTTGTTCGTGGTGTGAAAGTTAAAGCGCACAAAAAGAACTGGAGCGAAATAAAAATGACTCGAAACTGTCCTCGAAAATCAGGGAATTAAGCGGTAATTTGTATTCGCTGAACGACCAATAATTTTTCCTATAAATTATTTAAATCATAGAGAATAAAAAAGAGAGTAGAGGGTTGGCGAGTAATTTTAACGATCGAGTTGGGCGACATAAATAGCGATGCGATCGATTATTCTTTCTGTTACTCCGGTGAGTCACGTTGCGAGATTTTCTTCTTCGAAGGACGATCGGTTATCGCATGTGCAATCGCGATTTGCACAGTAAATCTGATTGTCTTGCGCGGAATTTTCTATTTTTAATTCGTTTACTTATTTCACTCTTAAGATTTGTATTTTTATTAAATATTGTTAACACTAGAATTACGTGTATTTCATTTTAATCCTCTATAGTCCAAATTTCGTTTGTTAATCAGAGAAAAAAAAAATCACGATTAATTTCAATTTTTCAGATTGATTTGAAAATTTTTTAACTAATAATTGCTATAGATGGATCGTGGTATCGCTACAGTAATACAGTAACCAAGATTAACCCTTTGCACTCGACTGGCGCCGCTATGGCGACATGCATAATTTTCTTCAGAGATTAAGTCTTGAATTAAATTCTGTATCTTCGTCAATTTAAACGCTTCTTTTGTTTCAAAATAAGGTAAATTAACTAAGTAAATAAAAAATCGTAAACGTTTGTAATTTTTTGTTTCTCTTTCCAAAAGAACACTAAATTTTCACAGTAGTGCTTTGAAACTTAAAAAAGTTCGCGAGTACAAAGGGTTAATAGTATGGTAATAATGAAATAAAATTAATTTTTTAAAATATAGATACATTAGTTTGTAACTTTTAAGTCATACGGCGCCACAGAGAGTTAATATGCTATTGGTAAATTTTTATTAATAAATAATTTCAATTTACAATGCGTCAATTCCTTAACCCTCTATAGCCCGAATTTTGTCTGCTTATTGGAGAAGAAATTACGATTGATTACAGTTTTTCACTTTGATTTGAAAACGTTTTAACTGACAAGTTAGATGGATCGTGGTGTCACTACAGTAATCAAAATTAATAGTGGAGTGATAACTGAACAAAATTAATTTTTTCAAATATAGATACATCGGTTTGTAACTTTTAAGTCACACGGTCCCATAGAGGGTTAATATTATAAATCCAAAAATATTTACTTCATCAAATACATTCTTTAAATTTAGATATCAATTCAATTTAAGATGCACTGATCCTTTTAACACTAGAACTACCGACGATCAAAGTAGGCTAATTCGTACCAGAGAAATAAAAATGATAGGTATTCGAGAAAACATACACTATCGCCCAAAAGTATCCGGACACCTGCTGTATTTTTCTTTTCTATAACTTGGAAACGTAAAAATAGCGAACGACGAAGTATGAAAGATTACTTCTAACACTAGAACTACCAAAGTGGTCAAAATGACCCATTCGTAATTTTTTACAGAATCAAATTTAATAGCGCAGTGATAAATAAAGAAAATTAATTTCTTAAAATATAGATACATCAGTTTGTAACTTTTAAGTCACACGGTCCCATAGAGAGTTAACACTAGAACTACCGGCGATTAAAGTAGACTTATTTGTACCAAAGAAATCAAAATGCAAGGTATTTGAAAAAATATCTATAATAAGGGTAACAATTCTTTGGGCATATTTCTTACAAAAAATCACGAAAAATCCTCAAGACTACATTATTGTAAATTTATAAAATTTCTATAAGAAATTATGAACCAGTCATTTAGACTGGTTCGGTAGTTCTAACGTTAACACATCTTAAACGAGTATTCTCTCGTCAAACTCTCACCATATAGCCGGCGATTTTTTGCAATTCGCGCGCAAAATTACTTCTGCCTAAAATAGCTATATCTTTTAAACTATGAGTTATTTTTTAATAAAACTTAGAGTTTCTTCTTAAAAATTAACTTCTTTATTCGCTTTATAAAAATGAAAATACTTTCTCAAAAATGAAGAAAAATAAAGAATTTTAACAATTTTTCATCACATTCTATTCTATCGTGGTCCATTTTTAGGAACTTTCTGTAAAAAAAAGTTTAGTTATTGTAAAAAAAATCACTTTGTCACCAAAAAAACCCACCGATAATTCGTAGAAAACGAGTTTTGTCGTCACCCGCGCTTTAATAACAATATACACGAAACGAGTTTTGTCGTTTCTCGCTTAAGATGTGTTAAGAAAATTGTAAATATTACAGTCATTAGCCATTAAAAGTTACAAACCGATGTATCTATATTTAAAAAAATTAATTTCTTTCAGTTATCACTGCACTATTAAATTTGATTACTGTATTACTGTAACGACACCACGATCCATCTACAGTAATTATTAGTTTAAACATTTTCAAATCAAAGTGAAAAACTGTAATCAATCGTAATTTTTTCTCCGATAAGCAGACAAAATTCGGGCTTGGTTTCTCCCTTAAAATAAAAAACGGGCAACGATGAAGTACAGATATATTGTTAGAAAGGTCTAAAGAACATTTTTCCAAAGTTAACCCTCTATGGCTTTGTGTGACTTAAAAGTTACAAACCGATGTATCTATATTTTAAAAAATTAATTCTATTTAGTTATCACTGTACTATTAAATTTGATTACTGTATTACTGTAACGATTCTGCGATCCATCTACAATAATTATTAGTTTAAACATTTTAAAATCAAAGTGAAAAACTGTAATCAATCATAGTTTTTTCTCTAACAAGCAGACAAAATTCAGGCTATAGATGGTTAATATTTAAACTGTAAAAGAATCTACATAAAACGTATGCTTCCAATAGCACTTTAAAATAAATCTTCTTTCTTCAAAAGTTAATCTTGGTCCGCTCGTTATTTCTAATTAATTACACCCTGAACGGAAAGAAAAATCAGAAAGCTATGACCCGTTAGATAGTGTATACATTTTTTTGGGACACTCTGTCGAATAGATGCTTTTATGTCAAATAATTTTAATTTCAAAATTTTGTACGCAACAGTTCATTTCATTCATATTAAAATTCAGGCTACAGAGCGTTAAATTGTCACTAATTTACATGTTCCACTAACATTTACGTACTGAAATCAATAGAAATTGATCGAGTTGGCAAATTAATCAGTATCCGGATGCTTATGAGCTGTATATTTAAAGAATCTAGTAAACTCATCGAACTGAAAGCCACAACCGATGAATCCGTTATTAAGAAATTAAATCGCATTCTCTAGATTTCTATCGAGCTGAAAAGATACGTTATTAAGCAATTATTTCCCCTTTCAGAAAATTAGTTAAAGTAAAATGTAGAAAGTAATGGAAAATGATTCGAAATAAAATCTAGAAAGTATCCTGAATCGGTAAATGGTAAAGCAATCATATTAATGACGACTCGTCGATGTTCCGCATGAGAAGAACGACGATTCGATGGAATAAAAGATTTCACTTTCGACCAAGTGTCGAACACCACGCCACGGTGGAAGCAGCGAAATCGGTAAGGAGTTGCTTCTTGCGCGAAAGTGCTTCCTTGACGTGCATCAGCGACCTGCCTTAATGCAATGTGCATATGTAATAGCGATCTGTGCATACCGAGTACAATGACTCGGTAAACGCCAGGCTGCACACGAACGGCGCAACTGTCTTGCCCACGGATGCACATCCTTTTACCAGCGAAATGAAGTTCGTAGTATTTTCAATTAAGCCTGTCCTCTCGCGAAGCTGTTATAAAAATTTGTAATTTTAAAGATTTCAAAGAAAATAAGCGACATAGAGTTGAATAAATTTTTTACGCTGTTTTCTTCTTCGGGCTTCTTAGGAATTATAAAACAAATTTTTTTGGCAAATTTTATTTTACGTTACTTATTAAAGACATTATAATTTGAACGTTAACCCTCTGCGGTCGAGAAAAATTCAAATCTCTCGTTTGTATTGTGGTTCAGAGTTATATTTGAGCCGCAAATCGATTAACTCCATAAAACAGAAAGTTGAGAAATGCGATGAAATAATGTACATTGTCCTTTAAAATTCCCTTTATAATATAAATTCAAATATATATTGTAGAATGCATAAATACAGAAATAGCTTTCATCTAACGGTATATAAAATTAATAAGAAAGAATAGCCAAAAAATAATCGTCAGTAATGTTACAATTTTTATATGGCTGGTGGAGTTAATCGATTTGGCAACTGAAAAAAGTAATAAAGTTAAATTCAGTGTTTAAATTTTTAAGTTTTTTATTACAGAAAAAGTTAGTTATTATATATTCTTGTTGACTGTTCTGTTACAATATATTATTCGTGATTAATTCATCAGCAATATAAATAATGTCTTCTTCATCAGCTGTATGCGAGGACTCGTCGTTTCGATTTGTTGTCAAGTTCTTATAAATAATCGTGTTTAACAGGAGGAATGAATTTTAGCAGGTCCATCGTGTCTCTCCTTTTTTCCCTTGTCACAGTTCTACCTTTCGGATATAAATGATAAAGGCTGATCTACGTTTTTCAAAGTTTGTGGTCTAGCTGCTACAGATTTCCTTATATTAATAGCATTAAATTCTGAATCTTCGTTATAGTCACATTTGAATT
The DNA here is from genome assembly GCA_019453375.1 of Ctenoplectra terminalis. Taxonomy (NCBI): domain Eukaryota; kingdom Metazoa; phylum Arthropoda; class Insecta; order Hymenoptera; family Apidae; genus Ctenoplectra; species Ctenoplectra terminalis. The sequence continues at coordinate 1,798 of SMSQ01003559.1, read as the reverse complement.
GTACGAGGTGGGGTTTGGACCTTTCTAACTTTATCCAACGTGTTTTAAGCCAATTTACTGGAAACCCTGAAACGGTTACTTTTCTGTTAACGATTGATTTTTCTAAAGGTTTTGTTAAAAAAAAATCTTGGTGGGTCATTTGGATTAGATTAAATAGCGCTTTCTTTTTACATGTTTCGATTATATTGTACCAATCATCTGATGAAAATTTACCGTTATCATTCAACGCTTGCTAGTGCATTTTAATTGCGTTATTCAAACGATTTACATTAGAGTATGGAGTTAATCAAAATGGCTTCTGAAATAAATTACTTATTATTCAATGGGCAAAAAAATTTTGTCGTTTAATGGTGTTAATCTTCATTTTTCAGGAAAGTTATTATAAATATAGAAAGCTATGACTATACCAAGTACTTTGACACTTAAATTTAAGATTTTTCAAAAAGTGGAGTTAGTCGATTTGTGCACTGAACGGCTCATTTGTATAATCAATAGAATGGATATTTGATCAACTTTGGGTATAGAAAGTATAGATAATGAATTTTTCAGGAAGAAGTAGTTTAAGTTTGTACATCTTGGTATCCATCTCTAGCAACAATAAATAATAGAACTATCTTGTCGAGAATATTCCAGTTTTCGTCTACAAAGGGTTAATAACGAGAAAGTGTTTTAAAGAAAGATTTTTCTTTCGACTGAATTCTTATTTCGATCCGATTCGCTTCGGTCTACCCTAATAAAAATTTCTATAAGGTTATAACCGGTATAAAATAAGCGACAAAAAACCGGCATCAAATAAGCGGCAAAAATTTGTATAAGAAAATAACCGGGAAATAAATATTATAGTTATATTTATTTCTATAACCTTAATGCATGTTACAGAATTTTTTGTACGAAACAAATTGCAATTAGTTACTCTTTTTTTTTTAAATACGATGTCTTAAAAAAGATAATTAATATTTATGGTTGGTCCTTATATCATCATGCGAAACGATGAAAAAATAATGAACAAAGAATTTGATAAGAAAGCTGTGAGCCAAAGGATAAAGTAATGAAACTGCTACAGTATTATAAAAATGTTACAATATTATAAAAAATAATAACAAGAAAATTATACTATTATGAAAATGAAATGGAAATGTGTTTAACGCGGACACGTGAGCGAAGATTATATAATTATTCCATCAGATACGCGAACATTACCGTACACGAAAAGAGAACATGCAACACGTGGTAAATACGAGGTATAATTATTTTTTAACTAACATAGTCAACAATTTCTATTAAGTAACGAACGTTGCTGTTTAAACTAATTTTTCAATTTAAGAGTTCATTTTTGCATATTACACGTATATTAAATTATATATAAATTAATTTAATCGTGATGTAAGATATGTTTTATTAATTTTCTCGTGAAGTGTTGTATACACAGGTAATCTTCATTATGACTAGCCATGCAATCTTTGCTATAACTAATTAAAATTGTGCTGAAGATCGTAGTCAAGTATTAGTTTCAGATATCTGACCCGTTTCTTTAAACATTCCAAATTCCTCGTTCAATAACCAATGACTTCACCCCTTGTTGATACACATTCTTTGTCATTACTCATCCATGAACTTCGAGTCCTTTACTTCATCTTTTACTGACCATTGGAGTCAAGATAACCCCTGCTCTTCCTTTTCTCAAATTTATATCTTACATGTTGTTTTCCCAAAATCCACAGAATTTTATCGAATCATCTTCGGAGTGCTAGACCATAGCTTTCGAATGTCCATAGTACATCGCTATCTAATAATTTCG
>SMSQ01003553.1:0-54038 GCA_019453375.1 Ctenoplectra terminalis | reverse complement strand
TTATAGAGCAACGCGTATCAGAGATGTTCGTTTTTATTTACTTGAGAGTCCGTTGCTTTGTAACACTAATATTTAAAAAAAAAGTTCCACAATAAAAACTATCGAATGGTACGCAATACGTTACCGATAAGCAAATTATTACCGAATCAAAATTCATTATGAAATAAAACTCGCACAAACTTATCAACCATCCAGTAGTTTGTCTTCAGTCTGTGACAATCTATGCACAGACATCTATAACTTCGTTATTTTTTCTACTATCAAATAAACCAATCGTAGAAGGGTTAATCGTGGGTACAAAGGTATAGATGCTGTTAAAAATATTTATTCTGTATGTAGTAAAGATTATATTGCTACGAAAACAACACAAAATGACTTTCATGTTTCAACGAGGGTAGTTTTGTTCTAAGTGACGAGCCATGCTTTGAACGACCATCTGAAACTGTGGAATTGGCTTGAAAATTGGTTTAAATTAAAAACCGTAGAATTTTTTAAACATAGAATTAAAAAATTATTAAAACGTTGGGAAAATGTGAGTAATGATAGAGTGTAAATGAACGAATGGAAAATGATGTTATTAAATATTTTAGAAAAAAAACGTTTGTTGATTCATAAGAAACCTCACGAACTTATGGACCAATCTAATACAAACATTTACACATGGCAAACCACCTCTAAATGCTGCAGATTTAGGAAGTATTAAACCTATTTATAAAATCAAAATTTTAAATATTAAATCCAAAATCTATTAAAACCAAAATCTTGCGCGTAAAATAATAATAAACGTTTGAATTTCACAATATGAATAATTGTAACGAAATTTCTTTATTGCAAAAAAAGTACAGTGTGAGCCAATAAATATTACCATCTGAAATAACTCGTTATCTATTGACTTTATCGAAAACTGATTGAAATTAAAATTATCGCATTCAAGGATCTTGGTCAGATAATTTAGTATATTGTAATTAATATGTATTAACATGAATATATTTAATCAATAATTCTTCTAATTTTCCTCGTGGGATCAAATAGTTTGAGATGAATTTCGATTATTTATTTACATAATACTTAATTGTACCAGTGTGATGTAAGAAGGTTTGCGACAATACGATTTACGTGTTTCAAGATTTATAAAAAACTTACATTAACTTTCATAAATTATTATGTTAACAAACAGTTATGTGATGTGTACAAAATAAAAGTAAAATGTTCTACAATATACTTTATTTATTCTTTTTATTAGCTTTTATTGTTCTACAATAAAAAATTTATGTAACTGCTTAACAACTTAACAAGGTGTTTTTATACCGCGCTTTTATATTTTTATAAAATAAAGTATATTGTAGAACAGAATTTTATAAACATATAAAAGCGTGGTATAAAAATACCTTGTTAAGTTGTTAAGCAACTTAAAAATTTTAGTTTAAAAATTTTCAAATAAAAGTGAAAAGCTGTAAACAATCGTAATTTTTTCTCCAATAAGCAGACAAAATTCGGGCTATAGAGGGTTAATTACAAATGGCCATTTGAGTTAAGAATTATTAGTATTTTTTTTCAATAAAAATTACTGTAAATGCCATTACAATATTATATGAGTAACTTAATATTATTATATTTTATAAAATTTCATGTATTCTTTAAAATAAAACCTTGGCACTCAGGGCAAGACGCTCTAAATATGCCTGCCAGTCAACGGGTTAACGAAAGAATACAACTTTTTCAATTCTTTCACAATCTTTTCCAATGAACAGAATTTTTGCGACAATCTAATACATTCTGCGACCGTATTTGCACAGTTGCGTTCGAAAATATTTTATCATCTTCAAATCGAATCTACATCCTATCGCGAAAGTAATCTTATTCACCACGTTCATGGTCCCTATCTCCTCGACACTCGCGTTCGAACGTTCGCTTCGTTACGCATCGAGCACGCCAATTACAAACACAATTATGCACAAGAGGCGTGCGCGCGAGTTACGCGTTCGCGGATCAAATTCACTCATCGCGCAACACACCGTGCACAGATACACCATTAAAATACGTGCATGTGAACAGTTACGTGTGCCGCTAGACGCCTCACGGTCGCGTTTCCATCGATACAGTTTCTCGTTAATTTCAGGTTTCATCTCAAAGAATCTTCTGAAAGTGCAGTAACAGTGCAGTCAAAAAAGCAATATCTACCAGCAGCGAGCCGTTAATTATGCCGTCGTTCGTGTCGTCGCGCTGGGGTCGTATGCGTATGAAGTATTTCCATTTCCATGATTGGACCGACGAGGAATTGGCGGCCGGTGTGTACCGCCGCGACAGATGGAGATTCGTGATTCCCCGCGTGTACCAGAGGAACAGGTCGAAGGAAAGAGGAAAGCCAGACCTGTGGTCGGGCTGTGGGAGCTGGATAGCCAGATGGGAAAAAGGGAGAGACTCTCGCAGTCACCGGATGGGAGGTCGCCGCGTGTTAGGGACGCGCCGCGTGTCAATTAAGTGGCTCTGACCGGTGAGATACGGGAACTCCTTTCCATACGGATATGCATACGCTCGCTCCGAATCCGCTTCGGTTATCGTTTACACGTACGTGCACGTACACAGACTCGGCCGCAACAATGTGCACGGACTGATGCCTGACAGCGGGCTGTTGATTTGTTTCGCTCTGAAAAAGCGTCCAAGCTGCAAGACCACCAACGGTAGCTAGGTCGCTTCCGAAGTGAAATGTAGATTCGGCGTTCATGTCGCGGGAAGTGGTTACGAGGCGGTATTTGAGGTGATTAGGAGGTTGCGTTTTTGGGTTACTTCGAATAACGAGAAAGGAAACGGTGATCGTGCTTCTGATAGTATTTGTTTTTTTTTTAAACGGGTTTACGGAAGGTTTAAGAAGCTGCGAGAAGGCTGAAATGGAAGGAGAGAATGATACAAAGTGTTGGAAAGGAACGCGTCGATGCTCTGTTGGTAAGCTGCCGAGTAAATAAAATCCTGAAAATGTAGAATTTTTATATTAGTTTTATGGGAGGGTAGCCTTAACGCGTCAAGCGCCACGCCGGTCTCTGCGGACCGGCGCTGAAATTTTGGTTTAGGCATCGTTGGTTTTCGAGGACTGACAGTATCAATTAAAAAAAATAATACCTTATAATTCATCAATGGGTTCGAATAAGATACGACTTTCCTTTTTCAAGCCTTTACAATTTTCTTTCTAAATTCTTAGCTAATTTGCGACCAAATTTACTTCGAATAATGAGAAAGGAAACGGTGATCGTGCTTCTGATAGTATTTATTTTTTTGAAATGGGTTTACGGAAGATTTAAGAAGCTGTGGGAAGGGTGAAATGGAAGGAGAGAATGATACAAAGTGTTGGAAAGGAACGCGTTGATGCTCGGCTAGTAGGCTGCCGAGTAAATAAAATCCTGAAAATGTCCAATTTTTATATTAGTTTTATGGGAGGGTAGCCTTAACCCTCTGTAGCCTGAATTTTGTCTGCTTATTAGAGAAAAAACTACGATTGAATACAGTTTTTCACTTTTATTTGAAAATTTTTAAACTAATGATTGCTATGGAAGGATCGTGATGTCGCTACGATAATACAGTAATCAAGTTTAATAGCACAGTGATAACTAAATAAAATTAATTTTTTAAAATATAGATACATTAATTTGTAACTTTTAGGTCACAGAGTTCCATAGAGGGTTAACACGTTAAGCGCCACGTCGGTCTCTGCGAACCGACGCTGAAATTTCGGTTTAGGCGTCGTTGGTTTTCGAGGACTGACAGCATCAATTTAAAAAAATAATATCTTATAATTCATCAATGAGTACGAATAAGATACGACTTTCCTTTTGCAAGCTTTTACAATTTTTTTCCTAAATTTTCAGCTATTTTGCGATCAAATTTACTTCGAATAATGAGAAAGGAAACGGTGATCGTGCTTCTGATAGTATTTGTTTTTTTGAAATGCGTTTACGGAAGATTTAAGAAGCTGTAAAAAGGCTGAAATGGAAGGAGAGAATGATACAAAGTGTTGGGAAGTAACGCGTCGATGCTCTGCTGGTAGGCTGCCGAGTTTATCGATAATATTGTATTATCGATTTGTGGGAACATCGGTCATATGATTTTATATATTTAAATTGATATTCGAGTAATGGCTAAAAGGTTCTCTCGGGTGAAAAGCATGTACACTTCCGTCCATACATCACTGGATACTCAAGTTTTTAACGGAACTGTTATTAACGCTAGATTTGCGGAACCTGTCAATTTGACGGATTTTAAATTTCGCGGTTGAAATTAATAAGCATGTACATGGAAGATGTAGACTTAAAATGAAACTTATATACAAAAAATGTGCTAAACGAACCTCTGATAATAACATTCTCTTAATTTAAAGTATAATTAATTAATATTACTTTTTTAAAACTGTGTTTTTACGCACCCGTCAAAATAAATCAATCGAGTCTCGTAAATCTAGCGTTGAAGTAGACTTTCAGGAAATTCTTTAAAAGACAGTATAAATTCAAGTTCTATAACGTAAACAATTAGAGAGTGGCAGATTCTTTTTATAACTATAATACAAACTTTTCTTTATTCTAAATTTGTTAAGCGTCCAATGATTTATGGACGGGAGTATATCAGAGAACTGTACTGTTTATTTTGCAATGTAACTAATAATAATAAGTACAATAATATAAAATTTTTATAATTTAACAATTTTATTATTTTATATTTTTACATTTTATTTTAATTATTTTTATTACATTTGCCTCCATAGCTCACCAATTATTTTTTGGGTTGAATAAAACTTTTTATTCAAACAGATTTCCCTCATAACGCAAATAACTAAATATGTTAAACTATCGGTGTTTGACGAACGGAAGTATACATTTCAATTTTACAATTATCTAATCGCAAAAATCTAATTCCAACTCGAAATTCTTTACGGATATCTTAAAAATTAAGAAAATTAATTTTCTATAACACAATTGAAGTAAATAGTTTGAAGTTCTGCATAATTTCTTTTCTGATTTAACCCTTTGCCCTATAATAATGAGTCACACTCGTGGCGCCGATTCTGGATAAAATATAATAAAAACACAATATTTATGATAAAGTTCAATTTTAGCTTTAACTGTAATTTAAATTTACAATATTGAAAATTAGCAAATACAAAATACGTGTCATATTTCAATACTTTGCGTTCGATAGAGTGTCAAAGACGTGAATAACTATTGCTAATACGTATGAAGATTGAAGAAATCGTAGACCAAGGAGTTAATAATCATGAAACCAAAGAAACAAAGGTTGGCGAAAATATTATTAATGTGCTAGAAATAACGAGATACTCAAATTCAGTGGAAACTTTTGATAAATCCACAATTTGTTTAATAAAAGCATTTCCTATCGTTTAATACAGCAAACGAAAGTTCAAATCACTCGAGGAATATTACTTCTTGTTTGAGGTACTAACACTTATCGTTAAGTACGTATAACGCAAGATACAAAGTAATTATACGTATACATTTTGCGTAAATGGCCACACTTATTTGGTTGTTTCATAGTTTTCTCCAGGGATCCCATTATGAGTGCGTCCTTCTCGATCTTTTATCTGGCCCATTCCCTCTTATGCATCTTTGTCTCTTTTGCTTTTTTTTTACAGTTCCTTTCTCTTTTTTTTCCGTCTATAGTATAGCAAGCGCGTGACACGAGACCTCGTTATGATGACCCCAGCTGGAAATGTTCACGAAGGCCCTATCCATCGCGATCAAGAACCGATCCCTGTTTGCCTTCGGTCTCAATGACCCGGGCATCACGAAAGTATTATCCCTCTTCTTTTCTTTCCGTACCTTTGCTCACCTTTGACTTTTATTATCCGCGAAGTTTGTTTCGAGATAGCTTGTAAACGCAAATCAGATTTCCACGGGATCCGAGCAAGAAATATTTTTCATCCAGGAAAATAGAATACGTGGGTACTTTTGATTAACGAATTTTCTCTGTTACATATTGATCAATACGGAAGGTTTTTAGCGACAATTGTTGTATTTAGATTCAGACAAGTATTATATGTTTGTTTAAAAATATTAATTAAGGTAGGAATGATATTGCAATTGATTTTTGTAGAAATTATATACAGGGTGAGTCTGTTAACGTGACGACCTCAAATAACTTTTGAGATATTCGTTTTACGAAAAAATGTTTTATACAAAAGTTGCATGGTACCTTGGGGGATGTACGGTGGTCTTATCTATTTTGTACTTCTTAATTTGTTTATTGAGATATTAGGGTCACCTTCAGTTTTTTAAATGGAATGTGTAATTTTTTTTCCGGATTCTGGTAGACTATCAAATTCTGCGTAAAAAAGTCTTACACAACTTGGTACTTGCAATGAATAGTTACTGAGATATCTTCAAATAAATAATCCGTACAATAATCAAGTATCAAATCAATAATATACAGGTAATCATCCTATAACACGGTAGATTGGTTCCTAGCAAATGCCGTGTTGTGTGTAACCGTGTTGTATGAGACTCAGAGCCAGTACAAAAAGGGGGGTTACGTTCCGAAAACTTATTAAAAACAAATGTTTTTTTTTTAATTCTACATAAACAAATTAACTTTTATTAAAAATATAAATGTATGTACTAGCGTGAGACACTTTTGTTTTCAGGCCACGGAGATGAAAAGAAATACTTTCCGCAACACTGTATCTTTAACACGTTGACTGCCACAGTGGTCATATGTGACCGGAGATTGTTTCTCCAGTAGAATACTTTGAAATAAAGTGTGCACTATTCAACGATTAAAGATTTTTATTAGATGATCAAAAATGAGATTAATTTTTGTCGAATCTTCCATTTACCGGTGTGGCGTCCTGAGCAAAACATGTGATTTCGGCGTGGCAGTCAACGTGTTAAGACGGCAAGCCTCGCCGTGGCTGTAGAAGTACAGTGTTGTACAAAGGTTTTTGCAATTTTCTTATCGTGTTAGAGCGAAACCGTGTTGTAGGAGGGTTCCGGCAATTTATGAATCGTGTTATAAGATGCCGTGTTGTAGGACGGCTACCTGTATATATATAATTTATATGGATATATTTAATTTATATATTTAATATATATAGAGAGTGAGTCGATGAATATTAGTATCTCAACTGTTTGAGTGCAATAGGTTATTATTAACCCTTTCACTACGGTTTTCCAAAAACCGAAAGTGTTATTGGTATACAGATCGATACAGTTTTTATTAACATAATACAAATATGGATATTAGATGTAGGTATATTGCATAATGATTTATGATACAACACATGTAAATGAAAATAAAAATAATTATGTGCTGTAGAGAATCTCCATGCATAATTTTAACAAATGATTATTTCATTTCTGAGGGCGTATATGTACGTTTTTCGTAGCGAAAGGGTTAATAATGCAAGATCACCATGATATCTCGGAAAATATTAAGCGATAAAAAGTTAAAACATATTCGTTTGATCAAAATGCAGTAATTTTCACTTCAACTATTTTTTAGTAATCTTGATAAATGATAAGTTATCTAAGGTGGTAATATTGATTACCTCACCTTGTGAAATTAATAAATAAAAAAATACGTGTAAATTTGAGAAAGATACTATAGTTATGATTTTTCTGCAATTGTATCAATTTCAATGACAAAATATTTTTAGAATTTGTAAAGTTTTATTTAGAACGTTTTATTTCAATATTTTTTTTTTTTTTCAACTGTGATTGATTTACTATATATTATATAATATAGTAACGTTCGCACACATATAGAATAATAACTGTAAACACATTATACCGTACCATTGAACATGCAAGGTTGTTTCCATTTTAAGTGGAATGCAAATTTTACATGATTCTTCACATTATTACTTTCATTATGATCGTTTTGGTTGTAATCACGATAATTATTCAAAATTGTTTTTTAACGGCTCGTGCTATTATTCTTTTAGAAATATTCAAACAGTTAAGTGCACCTACTGCGTGCATGCGGCACAATAATAAAGATATACTGTATTCTAAAAATATATTAACTATACGATTAGATAAATAAACGTAAATAGTATCTGCGAATAAAATTTCACATTTGTTAATTACATGTTAATTAATTTTAATCAATTTAAAACGATCCCATTCTCTTAATAGATAAAACGATTTTATAGAAACTTGTCGGGACATTTTTTGTAAATTGATTTCTGCGGAATTTGTATTTTTGTCTTAAAAATTTAGTCTATAAGTATTTTTTAATTTAATATTTTTAATGAAACTGAAATTTAATAACATTAATTCATAATTTCTAGAGTGACATGTGTATTACATAAAGGCTAGTATAAAATCAACGTAACCTTTTTAAGGTCAATGTTTAAACATTTCATTTATGTCAACTAATAATCACATTACCGATTTCAAATATGTTACAAATAGCGAGTAATCCTTGCAAGCACAATTTATTAATTTCGAAAATTGATTCTAGTACCATTTCATCCTGAATTCAATTCAACAGCTTGAAAACAGAATGCAGTAGACTTAAGGCAGACAACGATAACGATTAACTAGGAATAATGTTGTGAACGTACAGCCGTTAGATATTTTGATTCCTATTTCACCAGTTTGAAGAGTTAAACGAGAACAACGATTGTGAATCTTCTAAAAGATGGGTAATTGTACTTGCAAAAATGTTTATAAAAGAAAAATTAGTCATCGGTAAGCTATGATTGTAGATGATTCTATAGAGAATTTAATTCTGAACAAAATGCTGTAACAATTATTAAAATCAGTTCATAATTTATTTTTTTCAGACCTTCTGCAAATGAGCAACTTTTTCTGTATCACTAAGACAGACAGCGCCGGCTATAACAAGTAACATAAAATAAAATTTATTCTATAATTTCGAAGAAGCTCGAATACAGCTCAAAAAGTTTCTTAACTCTGTGTCCTTTATTTTTTTTTACCACGTTGACCGCCGCGTCACCCGTATTTGGATGACGACAAAAATTCTGATTAGGTCGCGTCACCCGAATATGGGTGATGCTTATTTGAGCGCTTACGAGATAAATTAGTAGGTATTTCGAAAGATATTTCATAGAATATGAGACTATTGAATTGTTATAAAAGTTTATTAAAAAAATGATTTACAATGGAATGCTTTGAAACAGTTTATACAAAGTTGGGGTTGATCAGGGCAATCTGGGCTAACGTTATTGTCTTTTTTATATTTCGTCGTGCCTTTGATCGGTTCGTATGGAGTCTTTTATTTGAATAGCATAATTTGCAAGCCCTTTTAATGCTTTGTCCAGAAGTATTTTTTTGGACGGCAATATTATGTCGACTACATTGACCTTAAGATTTATTTATATTATCAGTCAGTCCTAATAATTTCAGAGTTAACAGTTCTCTAAATTTTCTGATATTTATATCTTTGTTTTGTTGCAGTCTTGTAAACGATCGAAGCGTCTACAACTGTAATTTCATGTTTCTTTTCGATATCGCAAAAAATTAGGGCAAAAATTTTACCTATCTGCCACTACTGAAAAAATATTTGAAAAGGAAGAAATAATTTTCACACTCCTTCTTAGATACTTCGTTCTTGAAGAAAGATTTTCAACTAAACACGTGTCCAGAAAACGTTTCGTTGTAAGCGTACTTATTATTGCGCTACAATTAGAAACGAAAGATAAGCGCGCGTGGCCTGACGGAGATTTTCTTATAAAATTGCGCGGCATTCAACGTGTTAAATAAAGTCCTGAAAATGTGAAATTTTTATATTAGTTTTATGGGAGCGTAGCCTTAACCCTCTGTAGCCTGAATTTTGTCTGCTTATTAGAGAAAAAACTACGATTGATTACAGTTTTTCACTTTTATTTGAAAATTTTTAAACTAATAATTGCTATGGAAGATCGTAGTATCGTTGCAGTAATACAGTAATAAAATTGAATAGCACAGTGATAACTAAATAAAATTAATTTTTTAAAATATAGGTACATTAATTTCTAACTTTTAAGTCACAGAGTTCCATGGAGGGTTAACACGTTAAGCGCCACGCCGGTCTCTGCGAACCGACGCTGAAATTTTGGTTTAGGCATCGTTGGTTTTCGAGGACTGACGGTATCAATTTAAAAAAATAATACCTTATAATTCATCAATGGGTTCGAATAAGATACGACTTTCCTTTTGCAAGCCTTTACAATTTTTTTCTTAAATTCTTAGCTATTTTGTTACCAAATATTTTTGAATTAGCATCACAGCACACAGCCTAACGAAAAGTCGACCAAAATCGACATAGCGTCCAACGTATTAATTTAATCAAAACTGTACATATTTTTTATATTGTATTCATTTGGATTACATGATCCACCTAATGGGACCTGCCTGTGTTAAACGAGAACAGTTTCGACCACCTTGGCGCACACTTTTCTCGTATTTGTTGCACGAAGTAGAATAGGCGGGCACAGGGACGGTCGGCCACTGTGACACCACGTTATTACTAAACTTCCAGCCTGAATATTCACGAGGCATTATGTTACCGTGAGAAAAAAGGGAGCAACGCGTAATCAAGCACTAATGGAGAGTCCCGTTAGATCCCGAAAGATGCTTTACAACGAAGCGTCAAAGTGCAAACATTAAATATGCCGTGGACGATTTTTAAGGATGCGTTACGGGGCACGAGCTTACACCGTTAATGGAAGGATAAGAGGAACAGCGGGATGGTAGGTGGCGAGGGGCGGATTTGAAGGATGCGAGAGGACACGAGTATGAAAAGGGTGAAAGGGTCGAGGACCGGAAGTTCACGAGTAGGGTTGATGCGCGCGCGGGGGAGGAAGAGGGAGCCAGAGGGTGAAGAGCGGTTTAACGCGTTTCCGCGGTAGAGCGGTTTAACGCGCACATACCGCGTCTTCGTGTGTGCCACCACGATGACTGCCGCGTGTATGTTTGTGCGTGTTAATGCATACGTATGGTGGGCCACATACGAGTCGTGTGTGACTTGCAAAGGAAAGATCCTCTTTAGTTACGATTTTGGTAATTATTGGTTAAACAATTTCATTATGGTCAACATGAGAACCGACTTTTTAAAGAGATTATAATTTATTTGCTTTGAAATCATTTTTATAATAATACCTGAATAATAATTGAATAAGTTGTAACGAATCTTGGTAATTAGTGGTTAAATATTTTTACGATGGTCAACATGAGAACTGACTTTTTAAAGAGATTATAATTTATTTGCTTTGAAATCATTTTTATAATAATACCTGAACAATAATCGAATAAATCGTAATGAATCTTGGTAATTAGTGGTCAAACATTTTTACGATGGTCAACATGAGAACAGACTTTTTAAAAAGATTATACTTCACTAGCTTTGAAATAATTTTTATAATAATACCTGAACAACAATCGAATAAATCGTAATGAATCTGTCGGAATGAACGATCTCAATGAAGGAATGGATATAACTTAATCATCTGGTAGGCTTCTTTTCTTTACCAATCGATTACTCCATTGTTTCATCTTGTTTCACCATGTTTAACCCTTATCTTAACCGTCTATGGCGCCGTGTGACTTAAAAGTTCCAAATTAATGTATCTGTATTTTAAAAAATTCATTTTATTTAGTCATCACTGTACTATTAAATTTGATTACTGTATTACTGCAATGATATCACGATTCATCAATAGCAATTATTACTTTAAGAATTTTCGAATCAAAGCGAAAAACTGTAATCAATCGTATTTTTCCTCTGATAAGTAGACAAAATTCGGGCTATAGAGGGTTAATATCCGGGTACCCATTTGCGCTTTCTCGTTTAAAATTTGATATATTACTATTAAAATATTATTATAATATGATTGATATAGGTATCCACATATACACTACCGCTAAAAAGTATCCGGACACTTGCTTACTTTTGAACGTAATTTATGATTTTGTTATTTAACTGTTATTGTTACAGCTATGTGTAGCAGAATATTATGATACGATAGAATTGAATATTGTGAATAAATTACTGAGCTGATATGCAATAAAAATAACATTAAAGTCTATAAGTGTCCTTAACCTTATAAATTATAAATGTCCTTAACCTCCTAAACCTTATGGAACTGTTTTGTTATTTGAAAAATTCATTATACTTGAATTATTTAATTGTTCAGCTACAGATCAAGTAATAACGTTCACCTATTATGGTTAATTCAAGCTGTGTCCTTTAACTAATCGTGTATCTAATTTTAACACACTGTTGGTAAATTTTTATTAATAGATAATTTCAATTCACAATGTGTCGATTCCTTAAGAAGGTAGTAAATATTACTTTCAGTCATTAAATTGTCATTAATTTACGTGTTTTAGTAACATTTACATATCACAACTAAAAATTGATCAAGTTGACAAGTATATCAGTGTCCAGATATTTATGAGCAGTAGTTTATTATAGTATATTGAAGTTTGTAGCTAAACGATTAAAATCATAAGGTAGAACTAGGATTAAATAGCAAGTTATGTTTGCTATTATGTTAAAAATAATATTGATCGGAAACCAATTTCTTTTGAGCACATCCAAATAATATACGGAAGTGACTCAAGCGCAGCTGTTTATGAATTTTTTTGTTTATAATATGTTGATATTTCTTCAAGATAATGACTCTTTTTCGGTACTCTCGACCCATCCTAGTCATACAGGTCGAGCGTAATCAAGAAGGAAAGAAGTATCGCTTATAAACTATGCTTAATATATGAATTCATCATCTGGACACTCAGATACCCCGGGTGTTGAGCACCGTGGTTCATTTTGAGTGTCAACGTAAGAATTAATCACTTGTGATGTCCTCTTCGAAAAGTGTGCGCCAAAATTGTGTCGCAAAAATGAATCGATGACAAGTATACTTGTTAAACACAGAGTGTATGTAGCTGTTACAATACTGACTTAATTGCAATCAAATAACTGTTTCATTTTTTATACAATTAATGATTTTATGACTAAGATTTATTTATTCATTTAACTTAAACGTACATAGTTTGCATATGAAAGAAGAAAAACAAGAAAAATCCATTACATAGAAAAATGGTTAGTTAAAAATTGAATCTACCGTTGTAAAATGATTATTCAGTCAAGCAAGGTACAATAAACGGCACTTTAAAAGTCGAACACAAAACATTTAGAAAGGAAAGAAAACAATTACTTTGTTCACACTGTGTACAGTATTTTCATAATAATTGTTTATTCCTTTTTATTTCGTGTTGGTCTCCAAATATCTTAAACATTATTTAAACAGTTTTTACTAAAATTGCAATTTAAATAGCAAATGGTAACAACTTTTTTTCGCATGACGAGTATATTCGTCAATCAGAGCTAACTGGTTATCCATGTTTCACCATATAGTTTCATTTTGCGTAGAATATCCCTCGAATGACATGTTATTGCTTTTATTTTTTTTTCTTCAATTTCTGAAACGTTTTTTATCGCGTTTTTGATGTACCTACAGTTATATTGTGTGGTCGGGTGAAGTATTCATTAAATGCACGAAATAAATGTAAAAACAAGAAGAACTAATGCTTCTGAAAATGCATACGTGTATTGGAACACATAGAACAGACCGTTTATGTCTTGCCAAGAAAGAACTTCTCGACCACAATTTTAGTAGTGGTTAATTAATTATTTCGCTACGAAAGGCGTATCTATAATATACGCTCGGAACTTAATTAATCATTTGCTAAAAGCGTACATAAATGTCTATTATATCACAGAATCTTTTTTATTTTCACTTACATGTGTTATACCATAATTCGTTATACAATTTACATAAATATTTAATACGTATATTCCTGCTATATTAACAAAACATGTATCGATTTTTATATCAAGAGCGCGTTTAATTCCGAGCACTGCCATCAGGTAATTCCAGTTTCTTTATATTACCTTTAATAATAATGAAATAATAAAGAAATAGAGCAATAAGTGTATATTTTCGTGAATCCCAGGTATTTATCTATTAGGTTGTCCCAGAAGTTTTTTCCGTTTTATTAATAAGAAATGGACTATATAAACACTGTAAAACGAAGTTATTGCACGAAGATAACGAAAGGACCTTTTGGGACGACCTAATAGAAGTTCGAAAGTTAGCGTTTTTAAAACCTGCAGATTTCTGTTTGGTTTATCACGCGCACTCAGTTCAGTATTTATCGAGATCGAGTGCAATATCGAAAACGAAATTTTAGAGTGTCTTTTCTTTGAAGCTTGTGATAATTTTTTGTCGGGGTTCAAAAACAACCATTATATGCAGTCGATGCAACGTTAATTTCCTAATTTTGTTTATTTTATGTACTGTTAGGTACTATACGTTGCAAAATGTCGAAAAATGTTCGCCAACTCAGATTTGGATGTGTACAAAGTATATTTATTCGGCCAACTGTAGGTTTGCGTTACGATTTTCACGATTGTAAATTCGAATTTCTGATTCGGTCTAATGCACTGGGCACGGAAAGCTTGGAAGTCTCAGGCGAGGGAGTTGTAGCACGGGGCAAATGGAAATTAAGCGCTACTTATTCGAGTGATAGAAAGTTTAGCGTGTAAAAGATCTGCTGGAAAATCGCGAACTTTGACTCGTATTACTTTAGAATTAAGCACTTCATGGAACGTACATCGCAGACCGCAACGGAGATAAAGGGGATAGAATAGCTTTTCACTTCATAATGAAATGCTAAACGCACGTTGAGGGTGCAGTTGTGGGTTAAAGAATGGTCGTGTAAAACTTTCGTGACGATTCGTGTCGCGCTGTATTATCAGTGCCATTTGTTATGCTGATTCGACCACTGGTCCGAGAAATTGTTCGCGTTTTAGTCACCGTATGAAATTACGCGCGAGGCTATAAAGTGTGTCACGTTGGTCAAGTAATTTTTATCTGTAGGGAAGTAGGTGGGAAAATGGACCAGGGTTGCAATACGGACCAGGTACTTATTTCTACGATAAATGTCGTGATATGTCGGAAATTTGAATAAACACAATAATTAGTGCATTATAATTGGTACACTCCTGTCCATAAGTCATCGGACACTTAACTTTGGGAAATAAAGAAAAGGATATATTATAGCTATAAAATGGAACGTACTATTTTATTATTATTCACGTCTTGGGGAACCATAAATTATATCGACTTGTTAAAATGTTACCGAATGTTTACTTCGATAAACATTTTGTTCAAAACTTGCAAGTGTTCGATGACTTATGGACGGCAGTGTACGTTTAGCTAAAAATTGAAAATATTTGTTCTTGCTTGTCTAACAAGTTTTTCATGGAAAGATTAATTTTTTTTTTAGTACTAATTGATAAATATAATATCTGAGTTACAGAGGCATAAGTAGGCACAAGGTTGAGCTTCAAAGTGTTTTATTTAGTTATTTGGAAATATCTTTCCCACGCCGAAAATTTTAGATTATTCTGAAAGAAGGTGGGAGGTGGCAATTTGTACCGTGGTGAATTGTGAATGGATGAATGTGTGGAATGTCAAAAATGAGCACTATTTATATTTGTAATTTTTGTTACAATTTTTAAGAAACTTTCATTAAATGTCAAATTTTTATTAAATTTCATTAATTAGCGAGTATCCTCGCAATCAGAGGTGTACTATTTTTTTTTAATACAATGCATAAATTAATCTCTAGATTCATTCTGCGAATAAAAGTTGTAAAATAAGTTCATTGAAAACTTTATATACTTAAATACATTAAATATTTTACGAGATACATCTTCTCTTTCAAAAGCATATATGTATTAATTACACAAAATGAATATGAATTTCGATAGAGCCATCGTCAATATCTCTGCAGTGTATGTAAAAAAAGAAAAAAAAATAAGAAATGCTACCAAACGTTTCAGAATTATATTCCAAGCAATAAATTAAATTTTGACGTTACAAGGAACTTAAGCATAAATCATACTCGATTAAAATTGTCTACCACAATATCGAAGATGCTGCACGATGCCACGCTACAGACCAGTCAAGGCAGTTTTATTTCTTACCTCGATTATATACGTAAGTGATACACCGAGGCATAACGAGGGAGCTTTCAAAGTCCGCATCGGGCAACGAATCATTCCCATAATCAGCAGATAAGGAAACGCTAAAAGAGCGCGCAACAAAAGGCTACGTAAACGGTAATCTACATCCTCGTAGAAAAGGTCGACCGCGGTACAGAACCATCCGCCCCTGGAGGCGGGTAGACAAGACGGAGCCAGCACACGATCTATCCTCATCCGTGCGTGTTCGTGACTTGGGTCGGGCCTAGCTCGGGCCACGTTGGGCCCGGTCTGGTCCGTTCTCTCCACTGTCTCCCACCAGGATCGAGCACTAGCACCAGAACCAACACCAGTACCAACAACGCTAACAGTACTATCCTTTTGCTCCTTCGTCTTCGATCCTGCGGCCCTAAGGAGCAGTCACGGAGCAACCCTTGCTGTAGCGGGCGTTAGAATGCCCAGGGGGGACGGGCGAGGTTGTAAAGGAGGGCGAGGATGGCATCAGACGGTCGCGGGGAGGGGAAGGGGAGAAGGCAAGTGGCGAAGAGGTGGGCAAGAGGGTCGACGGTTTGGAAAGAGGAGGGCCAGGAGGGAGGCAAAGACTCTCCGCAGGTCGATACCATCGCTAAGAGCCACCAGGTTCAGGTCTCCCGCTGCTTCTATGCACCGAGAAGAGAGACGGAGAGCGAGAGGACGAACAAGCAGAGAGGGTGAGAAGGACGCCGATGAGAGAAACGGGGACCAAGGAGAAACAGAAAGGTTAAGATAGTTAGAGGGAAGAGGATGGGAATAGGAGGCTTCCCCGTAATTATTCAGCAAGGAGGACCCGCGGGTCAAGTCGGGTTATCTTAGCACTAGGATGCAGGGTTATCTACCCTGCCTTACTCTCGTTCCTCCCCGTCGTTGGACCGAGAACCACGCAGCAGGAGGAAGAGGGACCTTCCCTCTTTGCCTCGTAAACATTCTCTGTTTCGCATCTAGCACGCTTTCTGTATGAATACATCTGTGTATATACCCTGAAACGATGTAGCAGTTGATACTCCGATACGATCGACCGCCGAAGAGACGCGGTTTCGGAGTTTAACGGTGACGAAAGACTGATTGGATCTTCTTGCCGATGCTGATTCGTGTGAATGGCGACGTTTCGCACCGCGTTGATGCGCGTCATTCATGAGAACAGGTCTTTCAAAAGTTCCGAGTAGTGATTAAGATATGTGTGGGAGCCCAGAAAATGAGGCGCACGTTGGGATGTACTATAAATGGCATTGAGTAAGTGTAACGGATAAAATGTGTATATAGCTTTTGAGTCAGCAAGAAAGTAGCAAGAGTAGAAAGTCGGTTTCCTAGTTCAATGCACACATTCACTTCTTCGCGCACTTATATTGGTTTCCTGTTTCGTTGTTTAAACAACTTACCACAAATATTAACACATTGACGACGGGACCTTGTTTCTGTAAAACTTACCAGGGAATAAAGTTACGATCGAATGAATTCTTGGTTATATACTTTCGAGAATAAATTGTATTCTAAACATAGCTCTTAATTTAAAATTTCAACCGAACGAATTACTTTTTAGAAGCAACCTTTCATATATCGTCGTTTCCTATTCTCGCCTTTTCAAGATCTGAAATACAAAACACGAGAAATCTCGTCACCCGTCCTCAATGTGTTAATTTCATGTACAGTACAAATATTGACCGCGTCAAAAAATTTGTTCGCTTGAACTTTAAGTTCTTATTTTGTCTTTTCTGACAAACCGTAATTCAGAACTATTCAGGAAAAATACTTCGTATAATAATCTACCCTGCATCAAGGTATAAACAATTCATCTGTCGCGAGTGTCCCTTAAATTCACTTTCTTCGTTTACAAACCTTATCCCTTCCAGCAACCTATCCGTAATAAACACATTCTCCGTTAGCTCCAAATAATGTACATCTAAAATCTAAACCGCTCTCTTTCCATCCATCTTACAAAAAGTTCTCGTACGCTTCTTACGCGCAAATTTCGGTCAGCGAAATTTCCCAGAAGATTGATCGGCGCGGAGGCTTTCAAAGGGGTATCGATGGAAAGCCAATACTCAGGATCTCTCGTGTCACGAAGCATATCTAGCTGCAGACATACTTTTGTGTTACATCTGCAACATTGACGAACCTGCGCCCGTTCCTGCACACACATACTCGAGGAAAACGTGCAAGGGTATGTGTACGTGACAGACATATGGTTGGAAGTGTGCAAACGCAGTTGGATGCCCGGTACAACCGCGACAATTGCGGGCTACGCGTCCACGGACGTGTCCCATTTGCCCGTTCGGCAGTTCCCGAGGATCCGAAGAGTATTACGTGGGTTTATGGCGAGGGTGGAAGGGACAGAGGGCAAAGGAGGCGAAGGGGCAGGGATCTCGAGGACACGGAGCAACGCATATGCCACGATAGAAGGCACGTAGAGTCTCTATGCAGCGACTCCAGCTGCGCCATGTGCGTCGTTTGCCGCAAACGTGACGCTGCTCGTCATACGGCTCAGCTCCAAGGAGATGCGATGCTTTTTTATAAATCCTGCTTAAGGTGAAACGTCGCGGTGCCAGGAGGCAACGCCCTCGCCCAGGCTCTTTCGCTGATTTCTCGCGTGGACCCACGCTTTCCGGGAGATCTACGGTGATCTAGAGATGCATTTCGTGGCTGGAAACGTTTTCAGTGGTTTATTAAGATTTACGTTGAATTGGGAACATTTTTTGTTTTTGTTTTTACACAGACTGGAATTCTTGATGAATTTCTTGTAGTACTGCTAGTTTATAGTGAGTAATTATTGGTAGAGGGTATGCATAGTTAATCTGTCAACTGGATTATTTTTCGATCAAGAAGCTAATTTGTACTTTGAATTAAAAATTAATAGAAAATAATACATTTTAGTTGGGTCGGTTTTAATTAATGCAAATATAAGCGTGGTGTAACGTGTTTCTAGTGAAGATATAACGATGCGCTCGAAAGTGAAAGTTCCTTGGGAAAATAAGGTGTTACGTCCAAAATATATAAATATATCTCGTATTTAGTTTTTTTTTAATTTACAAACGTGACAAGTAATTATAAATTGGAAGTTACGTTTAAAAACGACCACTTTGGCAGAAAATAGAAACGAAGAATCATATTTTCTGTAAGTATAAATGTTTTGTAAAAGCGTGCAAGTAAAAATTTTATTCGAGAATAACTTCATCCTATAATAAGATTTTCAAAAAAGTTGCTGGTCTCCGATGTGTTAACGTTAAAAAGAGTTGACATTCTATTCTCGTATTGATTAGAAAAGCGTCGATACTATGTTACATTTGTTACATTAAGAGGTTCCGACATAAAATTGAGGAATTTCCTATTGTGACAATAAATCACCTTGAATCAGCGTCAAATGGTTACAGAGAAAATAACATAGAGTCGTCTGTAATGATTAAAAGAATAACAGCAACAAATTATTTTAATTATTAATAATAAAATTTAATTATTAATTTCTAGCGATAGTATCTAAATGTTACTAAAACATGTCAATTAATAATTATTTAATGACTGAAAATAATATTTAGTACCTTCTTAAGAAATGATCTATTAATATAAATTTACCAATAGCGTGTTAAAATTAAATACACGATTCGTAAAAAGACACAGTTTGAATTAACCACAATAGAAGAACGTTATTATTTAATCCATAGCTTAGCAATTAAATAACCGGAATATAAAGAACTTTTCAAATAACAAAACAGTTTTATAAGACTTGAGACTTTTATAAGGCACTTAGAGACTTTTAATGTCATTTTTATTGCACATTAGCTCAGTAATTAATTCGCAATATTCAATTTTATCCTATCATAATATTCTGCTATACAAAACTGTAACGATAAAAATTAAGTAACAAAATTATAAATTACGTTCTGTCAACAATAGACAAGTGTCCGGATACCTTCGAGCGGCAATGTACATATCTCGGTCAGAGATGTACAATTTATTTTAATTCAATATATAAGATAATTAAGTTTTTGAAACTTTAATTATACCTTGACATCGTGTAACATTATACAACTAATCGTTATTGTACATAAAGACCAAGTAGTTTCATTGGAACTAATATAACATTTCTTTGAAAAAGGAAATTTAGCTTGGGTTCGGTGTCTCTCGATGTTCCAGGCATTTGAATGTACAGAATGGCCAGAAGATTTGGCTCCTGAAATACGACTTTTGACCGGGATCACGTTTAGAATCTCCTTCGTACGGATAATGGCAGTCGTTCGGGGTTTCCAGTGAAAATTAAAGAGGGAACAAGGGAGAGAGAGAAAGAAAGCAAGGCGAAAGAGAAATGGCGGAGAAAGGGTAAAGAAGAAGAGAGACGGAGATCACTGGTCTGATTTCACGCTCGGGCTGTTGAGCGATGGACGTAGATACGAGACACCTTCTCGAGCGTGCAGCAACAGCGGGATACCAATCCCCTGGTTGGTCGAGATCGTGACCTTCCATCCAGGGCGAGTTTTCTCAAAAAAGTGGTTGAGATAGAACCAACCAAAAAACGTCAAAGACCGTGCATAAACTACCGTGTCTGCTTTGAACGTATTACTTCTAACGATAGCACGATTTTCTCAAAAAATTTCGCTGCTATGAAAATATGGTTAGCATACCTTATAATATTATCAATCTCATTTTTTACTTTCCTTTTATTATTAATAAATTCATCTTAGATGATGTATGCATCTATTCTATCCTCCTCAGCTAAAATATTATCCTGTTGTTACGTTAGTTCTATATTTATTGTCCGTACATAACCTGTGACGAGATAATGATTAAATTTTTGAAGCACGGTGAAGGAAAATAGGACAATGTAAAGAAAAATTTCAAAATTATAAAGTCCTCTTTTTTCTCTAGTTAAGCTAAGCGACAAGCTTTAACACTAGAACTACCAAAGTGGTCAAAATGACCCATTCATAAATTTTTATTTTTTAATATATGTCTACAGGTCTGTTTCTAGCACATTGTGCATTCTTCCAAGTATCTATTATTCTAATTTCTTTTATACAGATAGGTATGATTTAATGGATGCTAGATTTAGTGTTAGTATTATTGAATTTTCCCCTAATTGTTTTATTATGTCCGATAAAGACGATATAATATTTTTAATATTTTTGAATGAACCTAGTATTTTTTTTTTTAAGAATTTTTAATAGCGCCTGTAACCCTAATATTTTTGAATGAAGAATTTTCTACGTCATTTTTGTTTTTAACAATACGGTTAAAGTTTCTCTCGTACTATGTATTTTTTCAAACATCTGTCGCAATTTCTTCGGATCGAATACGTACACAATCCTCAGCAGTTCAAGCGTCGGTCTTAACACTAGAACTACCAAAGTGCTCAAAACGACTCATTCATAGTTTTTTATAGAAATTTTATAAATCGACTATGGCATCTCGGAGGCAATTTTCCGTGATTTTCTGTTAAAAATGTAGACAAAGCTTTGTTTACCTTGCATTGCGTACTTTTTTATATACCTTTCATTACGATCTTTTCGGTGGAAACAAGTATGCTTTAATCGGCGGTAGTTCTAGTGTTAATTAACACATTGACGGCCGCTGTCACGTTCGTGTGACTTTGTACAGCTATTTTCTGTAAATGGTTTCTTGCCGTCATTTCGATGTTTGTATATTAATAATACCGATGCTATTTTTAAAGAAACATTGAAAATAGTGTAACAGTGATCTTAACTCTTTTCTTATTAATAATTATGCTAGGAACGATCGTGTAAATATTGCCGCCGCTAATCTAAAGGCGATGCGAAAAATGTGCGGCCGGCAAAGTATTAAGTATCGTGTAAAGTATTTCATGTCTTTTTTATATTTTTTTGCTAGTTTTATTCAATATTATTTTGGAAAATGTACATTAACCCATTCGCTGCCAAGCCTAAATTATATAAAGTCATTCCCATTGCCATTTAAATTCGTAAAAGATCATTCTCTTCAGATCTTCAAGAAATAAAGTATAATTTTTGTAAAAAATTTTATTTGTAGTATTTTTTCAAGTTTTTTACATTTCTATATTTATGTTTGTGGCCACAAAAAATTTGCCAATTCAAAAGCCTACATGTTATAACATATTTAAAGTAGGACGAGTATACTCGTCGTGGCAATGCATGACACCCTGCCAAAGACGAATATACTCGTCCTTGGCAGCGAATGGGTTAAAGAGAAACTGAGAGGCTTCTTTTGTATTTCATAAATGAGTATCAGATCTGAATACATGTATTATAAACTGTAAATCACGATCAGATAATATATTAAAAATGTAAATACACTATACAAGATGGGGATGAAATTGGTCACTTATAATATCATCAGCTTGATTTCACGTGATTGGAAAATTTAGCTATCGTATTATACTGATCGTAAGTAGATAGCAGTAAATAGATATTAGATAGACTAATAAGATTAGAAGACGGAGGGAGTCATCAGTACTACGTAAGATGTTAACGACGTTTATCGAAGACAATATTTATAGTTTTCTTAGAGTTTTAAAACTTGGTACATAAATATCTTTTTTTTATACATATTATATATATATATATATATATCTACGTGTCACAGAACAACTCCGTGGGAAATAAACAAAATAATGGCGCGCGCTCGGGGCCTCGTATTTGATTAAATAAAATTCATAATTCAATATTTAAGTTCTTTTTTTTAGATTTAATGTTTATGAGGGCCCAATTTTGCGCCCGGAGCCTCAACCAACCTAAATCCGCCTCTGATCTGGCGTGTTTATACAAGAATTTGTGAATAACTATTTTTAAGAGTGACGCATACAAAGAGTACAATTGGAATAAAAATTTCCAACGAGCACCTTTAGAATTCATTAACGTAAGCATTTAAGAATTGCGACGATTTTCATCGAACCAGACAGTGATACATTAATTTCACAAAAGCAAAGTCAAGTATCCGACCAGTTTTATGTTTATATTGTCTTCTTTTTTAATATTATCATAAAAAATCTAACAAAAAAATAAGGGATGTACATAAATAAAAGATGTTCAATTTCTCTTTGCTCAATGCGGCCCAGGCAAGCCAAAAACTTTGACATGCATTAAATACTTTCATTTATTACTAAATTATTAGCATGTGTTTAAAGAATTAACTGTTTTATTAAACATATGTTAAAATTAAAATTGTTTTGTCCTTCGATACAAGTTAGCAGATAATTCATTGTCTGCATAGATGAATTTCAATTTTGTGATCATAAATGTTGACAGTATTCTTATAAAGAAATTTAATTTATTCGTTTTCAGATGTACGCGAGTTCCATCGACCTAACCATCAGGATTAGTAACTTAACTAATGTAAATTAAACGAAGATAGAAATACTGCTCTTAACGAACAAGTATCTATTAAACATAATCTATAAAAGTTCTCCAAATTCATTAAAAAAATATCGACCAACTCTTTATTAAGATCCCACACAAATCTTATCCATAGGATGCCCGACTGTGGCGTTCATCTGATTTGCATACCGCGGGTGAAAAAATCCCAGAACAGTTTACACGATTTAAAGCAAACTTTTTATTCATAAATTAGCTCTGTTACTCTCTTTTATTCACAAATCAACTCTATTACATTAGCTCTATTACACTCTTTTATTCATAAATCACCACTATTACATTACAATACTAAATCCTAGATAAAAGTGGAGCTAGCGCGTGGAGTTCTTTACAACGCGGAAGGGATCCAATCGTACCATATTCTAGATATGCTTAATCTACTCGAAATCCTATCAGTATAAATTAAGCTGCGATATCTAAGAACCTCAAATAATAAATATCGAAGCCCAGCAAATGTGTAAACCAAATCTATACAAGGCTATGCACCTGTATCCAATTGATAGGTATATAAAACATCCACCTTACGAGAATTGCGTCAAAGTTTGAATTTCGATTTCTTTTTTTCTTAATTATTCTGTTAATAAATTAAAGAAATCATTATTATATACACGAACTTGCACGGAAGGAATACACAAAGCCACATGAAATTATTTCGTTACACCAGATAAAAATCTGAAAATATTAGCTTGTCCCGCAAGTTCCTTTCGTTATCTTCACGCAGTGGTTTCATCTAGCAATGTTTAACACTAGAACTACCGAACAAGTCAAAATGACTTGTTCATAATTTCTTATAGGAATTTTAGAAATTCACAATAATGAATTTTCGAGGATTTTCTGCAATTTTTTGTAAAAAATATGCATAAAGAATTGTTACCCTTATTATAGATATTTTTCGAAATACTTATCATTTTTATTTCTTTGGTACAAATAACTCTACTTTAATCGTCGGTAGTTCTAGTGTTAAATAAACATTCAGCCTTATTCGTTAAACGAAAGATGGAGGAAAAGAATAGAGCAAATTAAATACTGTATAAAATAACAATAAACTGTAAAATATAAAATATCATGCATCCATTACTTATTAATAAAACTACTTATTAAAGAAACTTTCGGGACAACCTAATAAACACTCAAGTGGATCAAACGCATGAATACCAACGGTACGCATCTTAGAGTCAAGGAATAATTCCCCGAATTAAGCGTGTCCATGGAAATAAATTTATTAGAATCACCTCTACGTTCTTTGTAAATCGCGAGTACATCCACGGTTACGACGATCATTCTTTTCTGTTCGTTCAACGCGGCTTCGAGCACCTCGTCTACGTGCACACGTCGAATCTTGGCAATGTGCACGACCAATTCGTGTTTCGCGGTATGTACACGCCATATAATATATATAATATATATACGTAGACGTGTATATCTATATATTTCAAAGCGGGATGCTGTAGATAATCCGCACCGTCGGCAGAATCAGGCCAGAGAAATTACCGGCCGGCCGCGATTTCCCACGCAGCTCGCCTTGCCCGATCGCGAGGCAAGAGTGTTTTTAGAGTACACGAACTTGCCGGGTCCGGGGGAGATTTCTGATCGAGATTAAAGACCAATCGTATCGGTGCTCGATGCGATGCCACTAACGTGTAAAGTATTTGTAGTTTCGGCCGCGATACGAATTACGTTCGATCGCTCTTTGCTTCGCCGCGTACACTATCCCGGCCGCGTTCCCTCGGCACCTATCATCTATATCTTGTAGATATCGGCAGCGGTAAATGTTGTACATTCGTGTCATTGAACACTGTGGATGAATTTCGTGGAGAATTCGGTCTTTCGAGCGCGTGAAGATTTGTTGCGGTTTAATGCGATGCGTTCGAAACGGGGGGATTTGTTTAACCCATTTGCATCACGACTTAAATTGCAGAGACTCTCACTTATCACCGAAGCCTGCACGATTGATCGTTTATAACTGGTCTCGATTTAAATATTTCCTATTCTTTATTGATACTAACTGATTGTAATAATATAACAGAGTACAAAGGATAATGTATATTAATAAATATAAAATTGTTAGTGCAAATATTTTTATTCAAAGGTTTGGTACGACGTCGCTGTCGGCGGATTATTCCGCGTTTGGTGATACAGAGAAGATATTACTCGCGGAATATTCCGCTTCGTGATGCGAATGGGTTAACCCATTCGCTGCCAAGCCTAAATTATATGAAGTCATTCCCATTGCCAGTTGATTTTTGCTTAATTTAAATTTGTAAAAGATCGTTCTCTTTAAACAAGAAATAAAGTATAATTTTTGTAAAAAATTTTATTTGTAGTATTTCTTCAAGTTTTTTACATTTCTATATTTATGTTTGTGGCCATAAAAAATTTGCTAATTCAAAAGCCTGCATGTTATAACATATTTAAAGTAGGACGAGTATACTCGTCTTGGCAATGCATGACACCCTGCCAAAGACGAGCATACTCGTCCTTGGCAGCGAATGGGTTAAGATTAGTTTATTTATGATGGGTTCATTCGTATTTACGTAACTTGTAAGAAATAGATCCTAGAACTCCTGAGCCTTGAGTTGTCACGTAAATTCCTAAGGGAGGCTCCTCGAACACATATTTTTTACATGTCTATGCTGAAAAAAATTATTTTTTGATGAAAATTTTATAACCATCAAGTATATTAATTGTATATTGATATTATCAAAAGAAAATTATCCGACTCGCCCCGGTTTACCCTACACTTACCGTTTATAAATATTTCAACATTTGGTTAATTTGTAGCAACAACGTATTATAAATGTTAATAAATTGTGTTAATTAACACATTCGCGACCGGTGATTTCTGGGTGCTTAGCTGAATAGCGCAATGGTATGTTATTTAAATGTTTCTAAATATAAAGAATAATTAAATCATTAAATTACTTTTTTTTTTTAATTTATTGTTCATCGTCGCATCAACCACTTGTGGGTTATTAGCGACTCTTAAATTACTTATTGTTTAGAATTGGAAAAAAATTAAATGTTATAAACATGTGCTGGAAAAATTGATAAAAAATTACTGGCGATATTATTAAAAATGATAGGACTGCTTAAATTCGTTAAATATATTTTTTAGAAACGAATAGAATGAATTGACTGCAACGTAAGATTTGATAATATTTTTACATATTTATTTTACATAATAATTTTGCGTGGTATCTAATAATAACTTGAAATAGTAGTAGTACCGATAATAATTTAAATAAATTTATAACAGCAAGTAATAAAGTCCTAGTCATTGTAAAATGTATAAAAATCGCTGTGAATATGAAAAAATATATAGTAGGACTGCGGTTGTCGATTTTTAGCTATAAATTTTGAAATTACGTAGAAATACGTTACCGGTATTCAGCTAAAGAATTTTAACACTAGAACTACCGGCGATTAAAGTAGAGTTATTTGTATCTATGAAATAAAAATGGTAGGTATTTGAAAAAGTATCTATAATAAGGATAACAATTCTTTGTATATATTTTTTACAAAAAGTCATAGAAAATCCCCCAAAATATATTTGAAATTTTCAATTTTCAAAAATCATTGTAAATTTATAAAATTTTTCTTAGAAATTAGGAACCAGTCATTTTGATTGGTTAGGTAGTTCTGGTGTTAAATGACGTAAGTTATTCCCATTCAGCTAAAGAATTTATAAATCAGTCTCGAATGTGCTAATGACAGGGGCGAGTTGCCTAAGGACCGATGCAACCGAGTGACTTTTGATTTCACCATCTCGCTACGATTATATGTCTTTAGATATCGATCGAGGCGAATCGAATCAAAATAAGAATTCATATTTGATTCATCGAATCAAAATAATTTTCTCGCAAGAAAGATTTTTAAAACCTGTTTTCACCGCAATAACTTACGAGAATCTAATTTTAAATTAAAATAAATTAAGATTTTCTTTTATTTAAGAAAAAAAAAAATTATCTCGGCATTAGACAGGAAAATATAATAGGAATATCATCATGCGAAATCAAAAGTCCGCGGTGTATGAAAGTACAAATATTTTTTTCAGTCACTGCACGAAGAAATGTTACTTTATTCGATATTTTATAAATAAAAAAAATATACTCCGTAGATAATTAATAATTTTAATAAAAAGCAAATGTAATTCAAAAATTGTAAAAGTTTTATTACAATTAAGGCGTCCTAAAATTTTTGGAATAAAAATAATGAAAATTATGATATATGTACATAGGATCGGTTCCTTGAAATATGCGATATATTAAACAAACTCGACGATACGTCCACTTTGAACTTAAATGCCCCTGGATCAGCAGTTTTGACGTTTCCTGCTCATAAAACTTTGACAGCTTCATTCCTACAGCACTGTACCATTTATAAAATTTTGTCGAATGAAATGTCAACCTTCAATCAATAGATTCCTGCCCATCAATCAGCTTCTTCTGCCAGAGCTAATTCATTTTCGTATAAACAGACAGCCTCGATGGAAGTATGTATTCAGAACTTTATCTCCTTGTATTTTATATAGTATTCATTCATAATTTAACTATTACGATATTCCCATTTTATTTAGAGATTTATTTAATTTTTGCCATTTTTTTCTCTCTTAAATAAATTGATAAAACATTCAAAAGTAACTAAAGATAAAATATAAAAACTTCCAAGTCATTGTATCGTTTTTTTTAATAATAAAATAAATAATAAAACAAATTTTTTAACAATAAAATCAATGAATAGTCGTTTTGAAGTTGAATTAAATTTTTCATTAAATTGAGTGATTTCTTTCAATAAAAAAATATACTTTTCTACGTTTTCGATCGATAAGCACCGAAAGCATAATTTTCAAAATAAGAAAACTATGTTTTATTTAGCAAAAATATTTCTTATTGATCCAAATTTTAAGTGATATTCATTTCTCATAAATAATTAAAAAAAAAAAAAATGTATAATGTAATGTATAAAAATTTTTCAAGTTTTCTTTCCAATAAAAAATAATAAAAAATTACATACTATATAATGTACCACAATTTATTATAGTACAATACTTTAAATTTATGTTTCTTTTAAAAAGCTAAATCTAGTTTCCAAAAATTATGTACAAATGTTTTAATATGTCGGTAGATGATATCTTCGTGAAACGAGAAACAGAGACATCAGGTTCCGTCTTATATTAGCGATGTCCGTCTGAAATATTTTAATGTACAAATTAAGGTCGTAATTACGCTTGTGCTAGCAGACAAGCTGAATGTAATGTATTTCAGATTTGGATATTATGACGGTGTTCTCGTTGTAAATTAAATTAATTTCTGGTAGGGCAAGAGATTGTTAGGTAGATAGGTAACGCTGTCACTTGTGAGTTATTATCACGTGAAAGGCGCGTCTATGCATTCACCGTGAAAGACGTCGCACTGTAACTGCATCTGTGACTGACATCGCCTGTGTAAACCGGTGAAATGCTTCGGTGCAGTTAGGGTGATTGCACGCTGTTACAGTTGGTGGAAAAGGTTAACTACGGTTACTATGTTTGTGCGTGCGCCTTTAAGTATTTCAATACGACTGCGATGCTTTCAGTAAATATTATTCCACTGATATCACTTAATCACTTGCGTTACTATTTTTTCACTAGATACGCGTATTAACGATAATTATTCGCTAATTTAATACTGGATCCAATGGAAAACATTGAAATATAGTACATAATTTATAGGTCAGATCGAGGCGAATCGGATTATTTTCTTTTGTCACTGAAAAAATAATAGTTATAATTTTGAAAGTCTACTTTTTATTATAAATTCGTAATTAATACCCATTTAATTTGAACATTAATAATAAACAATTTTTTTGTTTACTTAACACGTTACCGCCACGCCAATTTTGGTCGACTTTCCTTTAGACTGTGTGCTGTGATAATTCAAATTTATTTGATCACAAAATAGTTAAGAATTTAAGAAAAAATTTGTAGAGGCTTGCAAAGGAAAGTGGTATCTTTGTTTAATGGGATTTAATAGAACTCGTTAATGAATTATAAGGTATTATTTTTGGAAATTGATAGTGTCAGTCTTCGAAAATCAGCGACGCTTAAGCAAAAATTTCAGCGTTGGTCCGCAGGCACCGACGTGGCGCTTAATGTGTTAACACTAGGTTTACGGGCATCTATTGGACCTTTTTGATGGGTATAATTGAAATACAGATTTCTTGTAATATTATTAATTTACTTTACCTGGAACCAACAGACTTTTAGTAGCAGAAATGTATTCGACACATTCTACGTAAACAAATTTCATTTTCTATTTACATTTCCTGCACGCATACTTGTTAATCCTAAACACGAGATCTAAACTACGTCAAATTGACGGATTCCGTAAATCTAGTGTTAAAAATCTTTCTTTCGACTGAATTATTAGTTTGATCCGACTCGCCACCGAATACTCTATTTGGTAACTCCTGATCTTATAAATTAAAGTTACAGGTGAAATTAAAATTGAAATTTATTACAAACATATTCTGTTTTTATTGCGTTTGGACCATAAACTACACCACGAATATGATTGGTGATTCTAAGGCAAGAGGTTAAGTATTGTGATATCAAGTGTTTCTACTTATAAACTTGCGTTAAATTAATTAAGTTTCATAAGTCTGTCAAATATACTAATCATGCAAATTTCATCGAAATCGGATAACGTTTCTATGAGCTATAAATGGTTAGAAATTGTGAGAATTGTAATTCTTTACTACTTTTGGCCTATAATTGTAATAAATCTAAAGATTCGTATATCTTTCGATGCCTGTCACTTGTTTCTCCAACTGATTTCAACAAAATTTTCAGCGTAGATATAACTGCCATATATCAACAAAATGTGTGTTTTAAATTTTTACTTAGACCTCAGACGAAACAATTGTGAAAAGTGACTTACTATTTTCTACGCGACTCAGACCAACTTTTTCGAAAACTTTTTTCACACATCATCTAATAAACTAACATTTCTAACTTCTCAAAAAATCTCAAATCGTTTGGTCTAATTTTTAAAAAGTTATTCTGCTATAAACGGTGTACGATTTTATGTGCGAGTCACTGTAATTTAAATGCGTAGTATACATATGTATACAGTCCCGTCCATACGTCGCTGGACGCTTGTAAGTTTTGAATAAAATGTTAATCGAAATAGAACTTTAGTAGCATCTCAAAAAGGTAGTATAATTTAAGGTTCTCTATAATAAGCAAGATCATTTTGCGACTATAATATAATCTTTTTTTTACTTTAGAATTATTAAGCGTCCGATGACTTATAGACGGGAGTGTATATGTGATTGGTCCTCTATTCGGATTATCAAAATTCGGATAATCGTCGTTTTACTGTACATTTAACACTACAACTACCGAAGTAGTCAAACTGACTGGTTTGCAATTTTTCGTATAAATTCTATTTTACAAGGACGCATTTTTAAGAATTCCTTATGGTTTTTTGAAACGAATGTGAATAAAGATTTATTTCCCTTGCAGATAGTATTTTTTTTTTTTAAATAGTTATTATTTTAAATTCGTTGGTTGAAATAGGTATAATTTAATAGCCGGTAGTTCTAGTGTTAATACTAACATTTCAAAGAAATATTCAAACAATTAACCATACCTTCGCAGTGTCTTCAAATAACCAAGGCTCGCATTAAATATGACCAACCACAGCTTATCCCAGTTATCTTCAGCCTACTCTGCTTTCTAAGAATCCAAATGCTTTCGCATTCTCTCCTTACCTGCCGCGTATGCTGGCGACTGACCACGAAATCAGTGAAACAATGACGTTCATCATAATAATAAAGGTAAACGTTGCGTTGTGCCACCCTATCACACGTACCGCAGGAATTCCCTTTCAAAGTACAAAGTTTCGTTATTCATCAGGTTCTACGAATGGCCAGCAAGCGGGGTGACTGCTTGCCAGGACACCACAGGCATTCGACGGTTCAAATTTCACGGACGCGTTAATTACGATGTCACTTTTCTGCATTGTCGTTTGTGACATGAAACACAAAAGAATCTACCGCCGCGAGCTGTATGTGCAAGGTGTAACGAATGCAAGGTATGAAGGCTGTTTCGCGGAAGGGTAAGGATTTAATTACTAAGAATGGAGCGAACCGCGACACAGAAAAATGTCTTGCGCTCGGGCGTAATTTAATTAAGATAATTGAAGCGGCCACCGAGCAAATAATTATGCACGAAGAAACTTTCAATCCCTTTGCTCCCCCTTCGCCTGATGAAAATGAAGACTCCAATTGCTTAATTGTCGAATTTCGTGAACGCGTCGTAAGAAGTTCTGATTGGAGATGGCAACGTTATAATGGGAAGAGTTAAAGTTTAGATTGAAGTCAAAAGTCGGACGTTAGTTTCGACACGAGAGTCACTAATTAAATGTTGAAAATTAAAAAATAGGCGTGTTTGGGGTAACGCGTTTTACGGTCAGTGTAATGTAAAAAATAGTTTTCCGAGGTTCAAGTTTTTTCGTGTAATATTATCAATTAAATGATGTTTATTTGAAATTTTGGTTCAGCAAGATACTTTGGTAAATTAGTTAATATTTAATTGTTAATCATTATACATGTATCATATTATTATTATATGTAACATTATAACTACAATTTCGTTAAATTGTATTTGCTTGAATACGCATCGAATTAAAACAAAAGAGATTCTTTATAATTCTTTTGCATTAATTTTTGTACGACTTCTTTCTTATTTTACATCATAAGTAATTGAAATATTATTTTTAAAAAACAGATGCAGAATATGAGTTAAAGATTTAGCGTTGAAAATTTGTGATTGGAATATAAATAATGTCTTTAAAAAAAGTTGGTAAAACAAATTATTTAGGAAATAGTTTTTCAAGCGAAAGTCGTTGTACTATTGTTCGTCACTTTATATAGATTAGCGAAGTCAAACAAGATGGATAAGTGGATTTTATACGAATTAAGCGACGTTCAAAAGCTCAAACAAATAGAGATGGTCGCTTCGCTGCTTCACAGGAACGAACGAAATTCATTTTTGGAGCAGATTACCACTTGCAATGAAAAATGAATTTTAGTCGATAATTGAAAACAGTCAGGACAGTCGGTGGATAAAGAAATTCGGCGATTACACACAAGATTGTCCATTATAATATTTTAAAACCGTAAAATATAGTCACGGTAATGACATTGAAATGACGGCAAAGGAACCATAAATGTATAGCAAAAGTAAGAAAAATAATGGATATTATCGAATACATCATAATAGGTTTTAATAAAAACATATTTTGAAAAAGTTTTTCTGCAGATCAAAGATATTATATTTTAGATCAAGGTGAATCAGATTAAAATAAGAATTCACTCCAAAGAAATTATTTTTAAGTTAATAAAAAATTTTTTATTATTAATATTCGATTTAAATAGGTATTTAATATATAATGATAATAATAATAATAATGATGATGATAATAGTAGTAATAATAATAATAATAATAATAATAATAATAATAATAATAATAATAATAATAATAATGATAATAATACTAACAATAATAATAATAATGATACTAATAATAATAATAACGAGTTTATAATAAAAAGTTAACTTCCTAAATTTGTATTATTATTTTTTCACTATCAAAAGAGAATGATCCGATTCGCTTGGGTCTACCCTAACAATTTTTTAATTTAGGAGACTAGTATTTTGTGAAAAGCAGAAACAAACCAATTGCGACTGAAAAATTTATAAAAATATCATCAATGATCATTTCCCAATATTTTCGATTCAACTCGATTGAAATATGAAAGCTATTACAACCATTTCAACCGCGTACATCAACTCTCAAAAAGAATCTTTAAGAAATCCAATCGAAAAATCTTCTCTTCGCTACCGGCCAGGCTCCCAGTTTCCGCTACGTCAACTACCATCGACAAGCCTGTGAACGTACGGCATCGAAGCCCCATTATTACACACATCGAGCAGTTACGCGAATACAAGGAGTAACGTTTACATTGGCCACGGCGGAACGTTTAGCAAACAATAAACGCCGAGACTTATGCACTAAAACCGTTCAGTATATCGGTCACAGTGACAACTTTTAGCAAACAAACAGCGAGAAGCAGCAACAGCGAAGTTAGTTCCGCTCGTTCGCTCTCTCGGCCGTCCCGCCGGACACTACAATCGACTATTATTCGCGTCAGAGCGAAGGATATCTTCGCGGCGAATCTTCCGTGTATAAAACCAATGGTCTCTTAACGGATGAAGGGCAAACGGGGAGGGCAGAACTATGTAGAAGCGTATTTTAATGTGGCAGAAACGGCAGTTTAATCTGTTTACCGGCATAGAGCGCATACCAGCGATTCACCGTAAGCGAGGCACGCACTTATGGCCAAACACGTACCGTATACGGATCGACGATTATCGCGATGCGGTCGCGGCGGCTTGTCAGAGTTAAGAAATAAATCAGGCCAACAGTTTGGCATTAATTAAGCTGCATTGTATAACAGCGTGCCAGTGAAATACGCCGCGCCATCGATTTACGATAGATAAAACGTACTTTATGGGGATGTTTCCGAGGGCGGCTGGGTTGTTTACTGCTCTCGCGGCGCGCCACGATTCTCCGTGGATCGGAGCCGGAGCATCGGCTCCGGGAAGGAGATACAGAGGAATGAGAACGATGAAACGAAGGAAGAGAGAAACCGGAGGAAGGTGTTGAGGAAAAGTATATAGGGCGCTGATGGTTACATCATTGACACTTAACGCATCGGATTCTCCTTGGTAGTGTCTTGGTGTCCTCATTCGTTGCTCGCTGAGCGATTCCTCGAAGGTATCCATGGTATTGTGGAAATAATTTGTTTTGCTGTGAATAACTGCGAATAACTGTGAGTATTGGGAATTGAAATGGGCGGGGAGGCGGAATGATGAAATTAGAAAGAAAAGAAATTTTTATTGGTCCGTTCGATGATACGGGATCCGAGTAAAATAACTTTGCAGTGGAGAGTTTTTAGGATATTTTACTTATTACGAGTTGGAATGCAAAATTATTTTGTGCAATGCATCATGGAAGCAAGAAACGAAGCTATGTGAAATGTAAAATAATAAATTGTACGATCAAGGAAAGGTATAATAAGGTCTACAGAACGGTATACATGCGATAAATCTGAGTTTTCGAAAATAATCTTAATATTCTACCGTTCAAGAAGCGTAGCGTAGAAACATTTAGAATCGCTATAATAATGCATCATGTAAAGTAAATGCAGGATAACCCTTCAACTGATTTTATCGTCGCCTAGAATGATTAATTGTTCGTCTTAACACCTTAAAAGCTTTAATATACTATATGTAAATCGTATTCGTATCAAGCGTATGAATAAAGCTTAAACCAGATGTTCACTAATAATATAATTACACCAGTAAAATACTACTTTTATTTTTAAAATTTAATTCGAACAACTTCAATTGAAAGATCTTTGGGAAAATAGAGAAACGTTAAGTTTTAGTATTTCATTTACGAAATTATCATTTACGGAATATTCGTTTATCAAATATCAAATATTCACTTATCGAATAACCATTTTCAACTTTTTATAATTTTAACATCCCTCTTTTTTGCACGCTTTTTCTTTGACATTCTTAATTTTTTCGGTATACACCGTAGTTTCTAACTATTACAAAACTCAAAACATTTTTTATCGCAATGCGACGTAGACAGCGATAAAAGTCCACTCACAGGAGAATGCGAGAAAATGTTGAATTTTGAATTCGTTAAAATTGACACTTTTCTTTCGATTATTTTAAACACTGTACATTTTTGTATGAATATGTCACTAGTTATAAAATCGTTATGAATATTTTATGCATATTTACACTTCATACATTTTTATAACTGCGGCACTAGCTGTAATTAATTTCCAGGGTGCAACATTTTTCATCGCGGACAAAGAGAAAGATAATCTGTGCTTAGGTTGTGTTACACATAGATACAAGCAGATATAGTGTAAGGTAACACGTACGCGTAGTTAATGATCAGCACTTTAGGCCTCCTTTTCCCACATGTTAAACTCATATATCATACAACTAATTAACTCCACGTATAATTACTGTCTACCGTAATGCGAGCAAGTTTGTGGGAAGGGGTAGACACCCTTTGACACGTTATAACTACTTACTTAGTTTAATTTCTGTCTACGTTTCAGTTCTTAGAATTGCGGAAGGTCGGACAGTAAGAAGCTAGCTCGTTGTTCAAAGACGACAGTAAGTATAGAGAGATTCATAGCTAGGCAACGGTAGTTTCGAAGTTTCAATGGAATCATTCAATGAAGTGTTATATCGTTTGTCTTAAATCATTATACTAATGAATTATATTGTTATTTAATACATGTTGTATATAATTTTATGCTATACAATTTAATAGATTATATTATATAACGTTAATTGACTGTAGGGTAATACAGAGTAATATTTAAAATAAATTTAAAAAATGAAAAATATTTGTTTATTGGTGTCTTTTATTTAAATAACATATTGTTATTTAATACATGTTGTATATAATTTCATGCTATACAATCTAATAGATTATATTATATAACGTTAATCCACTATAGGGTAATACTTAAAATAAGTTTAAAAATGAAAGATATTTGTTTATTTGAATCTTTTTTTTTTTAACTTATTTTAGCTATTACCCTGTATTACCCCACAGTCCATTAACGTTATATATAATATAATCTATTAGATTGTATAGCATGAAATTATATCCATGTATTAAATAACAATATGTTATTTAAATAAAAGACACCAATAAACAAATATCTTTCATTTTTTTATTTATTTTAAATATTATTCTGTATTACCCTACAGTTGATTAACGTTATATAATATAATCTATTAGATTGTATAGCATAAAATTATACTATACAACATGTATTAAATAACAATATAATTCATTAGTACAGTGATTTAAAACAAATGACNTATACAATCTAATAGATTATATTATATAACGTTAATCCACTATAGGGTAATACTTAAAATAAGTTTAAAAATGAAAGATATTTGTTTATTTGAATCTTTTTTTTTTTAACTTATTTTAGCTATTACCCTGTATTACCCCACAGTCCATTAACGTTATATATAATATAATCTATTAGATTGTATAGCATGAAATTATATCCATGTATTAAATAACAATATGTTATTTAAATAAAAGACACCAATAAACAAATATCTTTCATTTTTTTATTTATTTTAAATATTATTCTGTATTACCCTACAGTTGATTAACGTTATATAATATAATCTATTAGATTGTATAGCATAAAATTATATATAACATGTATTAAATAATAATATATAAAAAATAAGAGACACCAATAAACAAATATTTTTTATTTTTTAAACTTACTTTAAATATTGCTCTGTATTACCCTACAGTCAATTAACGTTATATAATATAATCTATTAGATTGTATAACATAAAATTATACTATACAACATGTATTAAATAACAATATAATTCATTAGTACAGTGATTTAAAACAAATGACATAATACTTCATTGAATGATTCCAAGCTTAAAAACTTTACTTATACCTTTGACATGTATATGTACAATGTATTGGTTGTTTTCGTTGCAGACACAAAGAATGTGATATGTATAGAAGACGATGAAAGTTGAAATAACTTTAAAAAAATAAAAGATACCAATAAACATATATCTTTAATTTTCTTAAACTTATTTTAACTTTCATCGTCCTCTATACATATCGCATTCTTTGTGTCTGCAACGAAAACAATCGATACATTGTACATATATATGTCAAGGGTCAAG
Organism: Ctenoplectra terminalis; assembly: GCA_019453375.1. Classification (NCBI taxonomy): domain Eukaryota; kingdom Metazoa; phylum Arthropoda; class Insecta; order Hymenoptera; family Apidae; genus Ctenoplectra; species Ctenoplectra terminalis. The sequence continues at coordinate 16,822 of SMSQ01003553.1, read as the reverse complement.
ATCAGTATAGCGACACAGTGACCTATATTTTCAAGCAGCAGGCGAATTTTTTGCTGCTGGGGTAAGTTTAACTTAATTTTTCAATTTATTCCGAGTTACTCGCACAAGCATGGCACGGAGACAGCGCTCTCGCTGGCGGCCGCCCGTCAGTGTTTTTCGTTAATAACTCGTTAACAAAACCGAATTTAATATTTTCGTAAGAAGAAAAAGTTGTTCGAAATTATCTCAGAAATCACCTATTTCTGGGTTTTTCACTTTGTTTTGGACATCCTGTATATAATATACATAAATACTTGAACATGTTTCATATTGCGCGCACTCAACGTGCTCCATGTTAGATACCCATGTGTTTCGACAAAAAAGTATACTACTAATTGTAAGAAGAAAATTAATTTAATGGTATTCCATTTTTGAACAAGCACAAAGCACATATACTTATAAATTATGCAAAAGAAAAATATTTTTATTGATTTACCTTCACTACAAAATTCAGCTACTTGTCTCGCTTTTCAGAAAGTTTGTATCACTTTCAAATAGAAAAGTTCAACATAAGACCCACCTTGAGTAACAACCTAAAGAACAACTCGATCTAGAACTCATTGAACTATTTAAAGCATACCAAACTGTATAACAAGCTGTGGACCAGATAATTTTACTGCTAATATCTCAGATATGTGATTAATGTGATTTTAAACAACTAAGATAAAAAAAATATTTATCTTTCTACGACAGATTTTTGACTGATTTTTTAAAATCAATAAGGCTATTTTTTGTCCATAGAATTACTTATCTATCGAGATTGTGCAATTGAGAGATAATATATTATCTTGAACATGAAGCTTTGCGCAGAAAGAAAAAAAACATTTATTCTACAAGTTCGACTCTTTTTTACATCATCAGCTTATACACGTTTCTACCATCAGTACTGCAGTATTTCGTATATTTTTAGAATTTATTATGTAATATCGATACAATTTTTATACTACAGTGGGTGATCAAATTATTATGACCACTTCGAAATAATTACTTGTTCAAACTTTGAGCAAGAATGGAATTAAAAGTACACGCGAAATAATACCTTTCTCAGTACAAAAATTAATCTTAGCTTTTTAATAATGTATAACAATGATTTTAAATCTGCTACAAATTATTTTAAAAATTGTTAAGATATATATCATGATTCGCTGAATTAAATTTAAAGCTAGTAAATGTATATCAAAAATATAATAAATACACACACTAGTACTTAATAATGTTAAAACAAGTAACAATCAAGTCACACTATAGCAAACGAACAGTGTCAGCATAAAATGTTAGCCTATTACAAATATACCTCTTACCGTACATTAACAAAGTAAAATAGTATCGCCAATAAATCAAAATATAGTTAAACTGTCTGTCTATATGTAAAGAACAAAAAACGGTACCTACATGTTCTTATTATTCAAGACATAATATTACCAACAATATGAAACATGTAACTCATTCGTCCGATCGTAATAATTTGATCACCCACTGTATTTATATGTATTTTTTTTTTTTTTTACTGTGTTTTTATATTTGTGATCATGTATCGTTTCATTGTTTCCTTTGACGGTGTGAAATTTGAAAAGTTTTAAGGTTTTCTAAAAGCACAAACTTTATCGTTCTCTTGAAGATGTTTCGCTTTATCAAATTGGATGAAAAGATTCGACTTTATCTCGTCACTATTTAGAACTGCTTCTGATAATTTGCAAACCATCTCCGTACGTCGTAAAGACGCGACTTACGACGTTAGTTCACCATCGTTACGCCACTCTTATCCCTGTTTTATCTTCTTCACAACGGGTCCTCCCGACACTAAAGATCCATTCTTATCCTGGCCCTTGTCCTATGACGATCGAGAAATTTTCTTAGAGATACCGCCGTGACGAAGTAAAACCTTTCATCGATATTTTCTCCATATTTTTTCCTTTGATGTTTTATAAAATTTTATATAATACTAAAAGTTCATACTTTTCAATATTCCGTTTTAGAACTTTTATATTTATTTTGTGCGTTCTAAATATTTTATATTTCCATTGTATATTCATAGTTGTGAAAACAAATTTACATAATACCATCATTATTTATTTTATCGATGACATAGATGACAGATGAGTCGTTTACACAATATTGTATTAATAGCAGTAATTCTAGGATTTACTATTACAAAAATGCAAAAATCTAAATTGAAAATGTACTCGATTTTTTTAGTTCACACATTTTCAGATCTTTTTAAATGCATAATTAACATTAGAACAACCGAAGAAATAAGAGTGAATACGTAATACGAGGGAAACAAAAATTTTTCTATATTTTTTACAAAAGAATTAGAAAAAATCCATCAAAATGAATGACAGTAAATTAAAAAATATTTGATTAATTAATCACTTTGGTAGTTCTAGTGTCAGTATCTTTTGTGATTTTATATCTTCACAGGATTGAGAAAAACAGAAAATGTTACCAAACTATCTCGAACGAATTTAAATAAAATAGAAAAATACATTTTCTCCTTTAACTTAAAACTAATAAGTTAAACGTTCCCATGGTTACGTCGAATTTGGGTTAGATTTTTTAGGAGATTGGGTGGCGAAGCACTACAGCCATACACGCGGATGAAAAATAGCAAACTTCACTTTGATTGATTGAATACTGTATTGTTTTTCACTCAGGGGTGTGGATAGGGAGCTCCGCCTCCGGACTTCCAAAAAATGTAACCGGAACTCAACCTAACTATAGGTTATCACTAGTAGGAACGTAATCCTGATTTACTTAAGCCAAACATAACATAAACGAGTATGTATACGTTCCAGTATCAGAATAATATTACTTGTTTTATTTTCCGCGGCACGGAGACAACGTGCTTGTAGATAACCGTTTGCCTTTCTCACTCTGTGATTGGTCAGTGTTTTTCGTTAATAATTCATTAACCCTCTATGGGACCGTGTGACTTAAAAGTTACAAACTGATGTATCTATATTTTAAAAAATTAATTTTCTTTAGTTATCACTGCACTATTAATCCTTTCCACTCGCGAACTTTTTTAAGTTTCAGAGGACTACTGTGAAAACTTAGTGTTCTTTTGGAAAGAGAAACAGAAAATTACAAATATTTACGGTTTTTTATTTACTTAGTTAATTTACTTCATTTTAAAACAAAAGAAGTGTTTGGATTTACCAAGATACAGAATTTAATTCAAAACTTAATCTCTGAAGAAAATTATGCATGTCGCCATAGCGGCGCCAGTCGAGTGCAAAGGATTAAATTTGATTACTGTATTACTGTAGTGACACCACGATCCATTTACAGTAATTATTAGTTAAAATATTTTCAAATCAACGTAAAAAACTGTAATCAATCGTAATTTTTTCTCCAATAAGCAGACAAAATTCGGCTTATAGGGGGTTAACAAAGCCGAATTTAACATTTTCGCAAAGGAAAAAGTTTCTTAAAATCACCTCAGGAATCACCCCTTAACACGTTGACTGCCACGCGCGTTTACAGTAAAATCTTCTTCAGGCCACGCTGTATAGTTTTCTTAATAAACCATTTTCGTATTACTTTTATAACAATAGTTTATATTAATGAATATTCTATTATAAATTTAAGTTTATATTAATGAATATTCTATTATAAATTTAAGTTTATATTAATAAATATAGTTTATATTAATTAATATTCAATAGTTCTGTTACTTCCTCAGCGAAATATCTTTTTAAACACATACGAATATCCTTCGCAAATAGTCAAATAAGCGTCACCCCAGTACGAGTGACGCGGCCCGATCAGAAACTTTACTGTCACCCGAATATGGGTGACGTGGCAGTCAACGTGTTAAAGGGACTTGCAGACCTTTTCGCACACCCTATATATACTATGAATAGTAAAGTCAGTGAAGTTCCCTCGTGGCAAGCTATTACGCACACCGCTCTGTCCGCTGATTGTAAACGTGTTTCGACTCCGTGGTTCACACTACATAATGCAACACAAGGGTCTATATTAACCGATTACCGGTTTTCTCATGATCACCGAACCGTTACGTCAATACTTCGAGGGTTAAAGAGGAATTACACTAGAACCTTAAAATATTCACTATACCATTTGTTGTATTCCGTGGAGTTTGGATTTATTATATTTAATAAATTACAAAGTAACCACCGAACGGAAACTTTGACGAAAGTACTAAGCAGCGATATATTATAGATACTCGAAAGCTACGGTCTAGCTATTCACGAATAGCCAAATTTGTATAATAGACAAATTCTGAGAGTTTTGGGAAAATATTGAATAAGGTATAAGTTTGGGATAAGAAAAAGTTGGGGTTATCTTGAGTCCGATGGTCAGTAAGAGATGAGGTAAAACTTGAAGTTCATGGGTACTAAGCAGCGATATATTATAGATACCCGAAAGCTACGGTCTAGCTATTCACGAATAGCCAAATTTGTATAATAGACAAATTCTGAGAGTTTTGGGAAAATATTGAGTAAGATATAAGTTTGGGATAAGAAAAAGTTGGGGTTATCTTGAGTCCGATGGTCAGTAAGAGATGAGGTAAAACTTGAAGTTCATGGGTACTAAGCAGCGATATATTATAGATACTCGAAAGCTACGGTCTAGCTATTCACGAATAGCCAAATTTGTATAATAGACAAATTCTGAGAGTTTTGGGAAAATATTGAATAAGATATAAGTTTGGGATAAGGAAGAGTTGGGGTTATCTTGAGTCCGATGGTCAGTAAGAGATGAGGTAAAACTTGAAGTTCATGGATAGGTAACGGCAAAGGAACAACAACAATAAGGAATGAGTAACAACAAGAGCTGATTATTGCTATTGGACAGCTTCATTAACACTAGAACTACCAAAGTGGTCAAAATGACCCATTCGTAATTTTTCACGGAAATTTTATAAATTAACTGCGGTACCTTTGAATAGATCTTCCGTGATTTTCTATTCAAAATATAGATAAACTTTTGTCTGGGTTGCATTGTATATTATTTTAGATAGCTTCCACTTTGATTTCTTCGATAGAAATAAGTATACTTTAATCGTCGGTAGTTCTAGTGTTAATAGTACTTTGCTTTACCAGGCAGCGAAAAACTAAAGTGTAACATGGCAATTTTTTCTACTTTCCAAACCAACTTAAAGAACTACATATTTGGTGATACGCACTGTCCGATGGGACTTTCAAGTATGAGCTACCACTGGTACGCGCCGGTGTCAACGTGTTAAGGAAAGGGATAGAACGTCTAAAGCTTAACACATTGACGGCGGAATCTGATTTTTGTAAATCTTATTACAGAATAAAATTAGAATAAATTTTTGCTTACATAAGTACTTTTAAGAATAATTTCGTACTCTAAAGATAGATCGTAATTTAAAGTTCGAATTAAGAGGATCATTTTTAATATTAATCTTTCATACGTCACCGTTCACTATTTTCACCTCTTCAAGATATGAAGTATAAAATACGAGAAATTTCGTCACCCGTCCGTAATGCGTTAACTATGATCCTCGGCGCAATTTTAACTAGTCGTAACGAAGATTACCTCGGTATGCAACACATTTTTAGAGTTGCGCGTATAAAACGTGCTAAAAAACAAGAAAAAAAAGGTAACAAAGTTTTGTCTCCATTTTGACCCAATTTTGAAAAGAGAGCACACGCACGTGCGTTCTATGTATGCGCACGTCACAATTGCAGTTTAATGCTTCACGTCGAGACTCGTTTACGACACGGTACGGCGCCGTTGTTCGCTCTGTATTCTGGTGGGTATCAGCTTAAAAGCCGATTCACACTTTGCCGCGGCGCAGGGCGGTTTATTGCTTCCATATATCCTTGGGTAACTGTTCATTCATGTTGAGTCGCGTATTGAAATACAGCGTTCCACTCCGTAACATGTGTTTCAATTGTGGGTTTGAAACAATTTTTCAAACGTATCGTCGTGCCCGCCAACTTTATGCGTACTCGCATAAAGGATCGCAACATAATCCGAGTCCCATGACACGTTCCATGACAAGCTGACTTTAAATGACTTTGCGTTTGCACCGCGTGGGTCACTGATGACCCACTGTGAGGATATTTCACATATCTGTCTGGAGCGTTCAGCCATGAAATCAGTGAATAGATACGAGAGGTACACTTCGTTTAATTATTCATATCCCTTTTTGCTATAAAGTGATATTGGTGTCGATTTTTCCCGAAGGGAAGAGAGATTTAATCCTGCTGCGATCCTCAAATTCTTTTCGACCTAAGCGCGCTCTCATTTTACATATAGAGGACAGTGGAGCTAAAATAGGATGTATTTGATTAATTTTCATATAGGGTAAGTTTCGGATAGTTTGACTATTTTTTGGAAAGAAGCTAAAAGTAGATTGCATCGTAGATTTTTTTACATTTTTGTTGCTTTGAGCAAAATTAAAGCAACGTATAAATAATTTAGAAGAATATATATAATAAATACTTTGCGACGTATCAAAATATTTATTTTTCTTTTTAATTAAGAAATACCGATATTGCAAATGGACGGTCTCACGTGCATATTCGGGTTAGAGCGTTTACCTATCACGAGTGAGACTGACCTTGAGAAATATAGAAGAATGTAACTTATACAAAATATAATACAAGTGAAAATTAGTTGATATGTTGCTTTTTTTCAATTTTCCATATAAATCAGAAATGCTTCCATCGTGAAACAACGTCCACACCTTACACATTTAACCCAATCCTCGTTTGCGGACGTTCCAAAATAGTGTTTTCTAATTTTACTTTCTAGTATGCACAAAGCTTTAATGTAATTTATAAAATATATACGGTTTTGCGACAATTGTCAGTACGAGGATAATAATAAGCCGATTTACTTGTTTTATTTTGAGATACTACTGACCGATCTCTCCAGCTGGTCGAATTATCTCGAACTTATCCTGGTTCTATGCACATCTTTTAACGATTGACTAATTTAATTATCCCAAATTTATAAAAGCCATCAATTTTAGAATTAAAAAATATTTTCGAACGGAGTTATTCCATTCTGAAGCAATTTGTCAAATCGAAACTCCGAAGAAACATTTAATTTGTCCCAATCTTATAGTGAGTGATTCTCTAAAAACTACCGATCCACCACGCAACATCAACGCTAGATGGTACTTTTCTGACCATTATCTATTCATCTTTTTACACAGCACAATTGTCTCGGATAATTCGTCTTTTTCTTCATCTTCCGTGCGAACATTAAAGACACGAAGGAACGAAAATCGCTATCAGTCAAACGTTCGTCCCAATCGCATGCCGCGTTAATATTATTTCATTCTGGCACGCGATGAAGTTATAAGAACAGAGGGAACATCGAATTTTGATACGATCGTAAATTTAAATACAAGTGTTTATTTGGTCTTGTATTTAGATATATTCGATAAACGTGGCTTTCGTACCTCTTAATGGATTCTTTAATGCTGTCAAGCCCGAGACGCAAGTTTTCTCGGATCACGAAACCTACTAATGTATTTACTTTAGCCACGCGACACGTTTCACAATCAAATTCGTAATTTGATTTATAACTCTTATCATTTTACGAGCCGCACATACTGGCGTACCTATTTTCGCCGTTAAAACCGCGATACCGGCCTCTACGATATTATACGTTACGAATATACGGACCGCTTCTACGTAATACAATTTTTACTTTCGTCCCGCGCTTTTTTCTCTTTTAAGACCGTGTTATCGGTGATGTAACTGCGTCGTGATTTCCAAACACGCGGTAGTTGCTGTTTCTTCGCTTAGCTGTTTCCATAGAGGATTTTCTGGGATAACCCACAGTAATGTTTACCAAACAAGCGATTTCAATAATAGATCATGGATAAACATTCTTTATCGGTGGTACACTGTTGGGATATTTAACGCATTGATTACTCAGTATTAGTTATTCAAATATTAGTTTGGGATATATTTAGTAATCAAGGATTAATAAAATAGATTGTTTAGGTGAATCGCATTAACAACATTATCTCAAAATCGATGTATTTAAAGTTTCAAATAATTTATCTGTTATGCTGGGTTGAAATTTAAAATCGGTTGTTCTCNATTTAACGCATTGATTACTCAGTATTAGTTATTCAAATATTAGTTTGGGATATATTTAGTAATCAAGGATTAATAAAATAGATTGTTTAGGTGAATCGCATTAACAACATTATCTCAAAATCGATGTATTTAAAGTTTCAAATAATTTATCTGTTATACTGGGTTGAAATTCAAAATCGGTTGTTCTCTGCTGCTATCTGTAAGTTTCCCTTACAAACCAGTATATGTTCAGAAGGAAATCTTTTCACACATTGTATGTTGATCGCTATAAGTATTAACAGATTTGTAACATCATTTGGTTCCTTGACTTGGGTACGGATGACACCCATATGCGTCGTTGGCAGGACATATGCTCTTGTTATAAAATAAGTGTAAAGAAAAATATAAATGGTTCAGTCTCGAGTTAAAAATGTCGCAGAAAGTGTTTCAAAGGTTAAAATAATTGAATATGTTTGCAATTTTTTATTTATTTCGTGATTATCGCCACGAGCTGTGCACTTGAGAATCGTTGATAATTGGATGTCAAAAAGTGTAAAATATGCTGAAAAAAACTAAAATTTAGTTGACAAAAATTAATTCTGCTGGATTCCAGGGTCACGGAATCGAGTTCAACTTAATAATATTTTTGCATAAAGAAAGATTTATTCCAAACTGTGGTTCTGAGTGAAATTACAAGGGAGATGTGTAGCGTGCTCTTTGTTGAATTCTAATGCTGGCGCTTTGCGGTCCTTAAGGTATTTATATCTTTTGGAAATGGGGAGAGTGGCCTAATCATCCAACAATTCATTACTAGAAATCATGCGACATTTAACGTTCAATTGCGAATCTCTTAAGATATCTCAGAAAACGTTGCGCAGTTTTGATCGCTTTGTTTTTGGTCATTTTAAAACTATCTATGGAAATAATGTATTAAACAACTAGACATCTACCAGGCTGAATCATAGATACGCTCATCGATAGGTTCGTTCGAACCATCCATGTGCAACACATTGCCCGATTGAAGTTTTCCCGCGGCCCGTCTGAAGTGTGAGGCTACCTATGTGTACGTTTTCCATTTTATTATGCATAAAAATAAAAAAGGATCTTATTACGTGCAAGCGGATTGAGCGCCCGCGTTTCAAGCAAATATATATAAACTTGATTAAAAATTTTATAAAGAATACCGACTGAGAAACTGCAGCGACCGATTCAGTATTAGACAAATTAAATATGAAGCTCGTTTTCTGATTTTATTGACTAAATTAAATAAAGTGATTAAAGAAAATAAAATAAAATATTGTAATTTATCTGATCGATAAAGCCAACCGTTGGAAGGTATGAAGAAATGTTATTTTTATTATTATTTCTTACGTTCACAATGTAAAAGCATAGAATGTTTACTATAAAGTATAAAAGAAAACTTGTTTTTAAATCCAAACCCTAATATTATGCTCGCGCTATTCAGATATCAACAATTTCAATCGTATTTTGGTGGCGGGTGAAAGATGGAAGGAAAAGGATGGGAAGCGTTTCGTCCGGGGCCTGCTAGTGGATTCGTCAATAAGGCATCCTAGCAAGCCCGTGCCTTAGACGCGGGGATGTTGAAGTTAGGAGAGGGATTGGTATAAGTACTGTGGGAATGGTAAGTCCGAGGTGAGAATGTTTAATCTGGAGTGATAGAGGTGTGAATAAAGAGTGTTTGGGACAGTGTGATCGAAGTGCGAGAGACGAGTGCTTGGGCCGAGCGATAGAGGTGCGAGAAAAGAGTATTTGGACCGAGTGACAGGGAATATCGTGTGACCGAAGAGTTTCTGGGAATGCCTGAGCAGAGTGAAAGAGATTGAGAAATAGAAGAAGAGAGAATCAGGGAATAAATGAATGGAGAAAATGCGTGGAGGGGTTAGTCGAAGAGTAGTCAGAGTTGAGTAAAGGAGAGTCTAGAGAAGAATTAGAGAGCGAACATTGTATCATCGAGTATAGCTATTAGTTAATAAATCGTTATTGTTCATAAGACAGTGTCCATTGTTGAGTATTTATAGAGACACCCGTCTGCAACCTAAAATCCCTACAGAACTAATTGTACTGTTTCCGAGGACTTGCGGGAAAGTCGGTCTTATAGGTCCCTCTGATGGTGGAGCGTAGGAGGGCCGCCACAGTATCAAGTTTTTTTATCCCTCTATGGGACCGTGTGACTTAAAAGTTACAAACTGATGTATCTACATATAGTTATGCACCGCAGTGTAGATGCGCGTCCTGAAAAAAGGTCGCCACAGCTGACTGGTTAAGGACTGCAAAGCGTCAGTATTAGAATTCAACAAAGAGCACGCGACACATCTCCCTTGTAATTTCACTCAGAACCACAGTTTGGAACAAATCTTTCTTTACACAAAAATATTATTAAGTTGAACTCGATTCTGTGAACCCGAAATCCAACAATATATTTTCACACACGAAATATATTCTTCGCATAATAGAATATTTTGATAAAACATGTGTGGGAATGCTAAGCCGGGAATGAATGTTTAGTCTGGAGCGATAGATGTGTGAACTGTCGTCGAGGTAATTCCGAAGGACGATTTCTTGAATACTGTTGGAAACGAAAATAATGAGAGGCAAGAATTTGTACATAACAACAGGAGGCCACCATAAATAATCTCAGCACGAGCTGTGCGACTGCTCCAACAACTGTTTTACAACCGGGCCTGACGGAAAACAAACGGACCCTCGGCCCTCGGCAACACCAGCCGATCTTTGGGGAAAAACGGCCGGAGGGCACTCATCATACGATCACCGTGCCGAACAGTCGATCACCGAACGTTTCCAGATCTTACAAAAATATACTCATAGAAGAGGACTTGTCGCTACCGCGCATTTTAATTAATAAAGAATCGTCGATTCTTACAATATGTACTAATACTACTAATGAACAACTCGATAATAATAATATGGATTCCCTCTCACATCGGTATAATAGGAAACGAGAAAGCAGACCAAGCTGCAAAAGAAGCAGCCAACTCAACCACCTCCATCCGCTATGATACCAGTCTATCCTTGGAAACCACGCTCGCCACCCGAAGTGAAAAAATTAAAATAAACTGGAACAAAAAATGGAGTTCTTCAACCAAACCTCGCATAAAAGAAATGAAAGCCAACTTCTTCCAAAAATCCGTCACCTGGTCCCTACCCAGATCGGATCAAGTGACAATATCAAGAGTTATAATAGGACATACAAAACTGACCCACCAACACCTCCTCAACAAAGCAGACCCTCCAACGTGCGAACTATGCAAGGACCATATTACAGTGGAACATATCATCAGCCACTGCAAAAAATATGACACAAACAGGCTACGACTCAAGATAAAACCATCCCTAAAGGACAATCTAAAAGACACCAACACCACGAACAACCTGCTACAGTACCTCAAAGAGACTAAACTATACAACAAGCTGTAACTCCTCCTTTCTGAGTCGCTAATAACCCATAAGTGGTTGATGCGACGATAAACAATAAATTAAAAAAAAAAAAAAAATAACTTTTCTTTATTTGAAACTGCTAGCAAGACGTTGAGTCGTGTCTAGGACGACGTTTTCGTACAGAGTGTGCATTCCCGATTTTGAGCCCGGTATTTATTTGTATCCCCATTGGAGGGGTGCCGTGGTATGCGGATGAGCAAAGGAATTTATTAAGAGAGGAGTCGGAAAAGCGTGATACCTGGGGAAGCCATCTTGGCGGCGGTTTGGGGACCTAGATAAAGGAGATAATAGGAGATAGGGTAATATGAAGATCGAGGGTTAGGACATGGGAAACCTATTTGCATTATCAAGGGATATTTGGCGCTTGCCACGACAGGGCGAAGGGTACGTGGGTCCGAGCGATAGAGGTGCGGAAGAGGAGTGTTTGGAACAGCTCGATAGCGGTGAAAATGAAGAGTGTTTGGGGAGCGATAGAGCAGAGCGATAGAAGCGTGAAAAAAGAGTGTTTGGGCCGAGTGATCGCGATTACCGTGTGACCGAAGATTTTCTGAGAATGCCTGGACAGAGTGGAGAAGATTGAGAAATGAAAAGAGAGAGAATGTTTGAATATATGGTTGGAGAAAATGAGCGTGCGAATTAATCTGAAAGAGAATCCAGNTTTGATTATTATCGCGATAGTAACAAATCAATTGCTATGTATACATGGTTATCAATGTATTTAGTAATAATTTGAATGAACAAAGACAGTTTTCCATATATGTGTTAAAAATAAGCGTTATTATACAGTATAGTGTACATATATTTTTAATGTTTCAGAAATAGTCGCGTATACTGTTGCGGTCCCCTTCCTTGCTAGGGTCAGATATTGGTTCATGGCACTCAGTGAGTGTCTGGCTTTTCCTTTGCGTTTTCGTTAGTTCGATCTTGTCGTTCAAGCTAAGAACAGCATTCCAGGTCATTTTTGTAAAACATCATTGGATATTAGTAAATATACTTAGTTAAAACTCTGTTGAATTTATTTTACAAATAAATATTCAACAATATGACATAACGTTGTAGCCATAAAAGTGAAATTTTTGTATGTGGTCCTAATTCGATGGCCAGGGACTGTACATTAACACTAGAACTACCGACGATTAAAGTTTACCTATTTCAACTAAAGAATTCAAAATAATAATTATTTGAAAAAAATATAAAATCCAAGGGAAATACATATATGTTCATATTAGTTACAGAAAAACACAATTAATTCTTAAAAATGTATCATTATAAATTTACAGAATTTATTGGAGAAATTGCAAACCAGTCATTTTAACCATCTCGGTAGATCTAGTGTTAAATGGCTCAAGTATTCAGGCACTAATTTTGTCAATTTGATCAATTTTTAGTTACAAATGTTACTAAAATATATAAATTAATGACAATTTAATGGTTGAAAGTAATATTTACTACCTTCTTAAAGAATCAACACATTGTAAATTGAAATGATCTATTAATAAAAATTTGCCAATAGTGTGTTAAAATAAAATACACGATTCGTAAAAGGACACTGGTAGAATTAACCATGGTAGAAGAACGTCATTATTGAATCCAAAGGTTAGCAATTAAATAACCCAAATATAAAAAGTTTTTCAAATAACAAAACAATTCCATAAGGTTCGTCACTTATAGACTTTAATGTAATTTTTATTGCATAGTAGCTCAGTAATTTGATCACAATATTCAATCTTCTCCTGTTATAATATTCTGCTACACATATGTGTAATAATAACAATTAAATAACAAAATCATAAATTACATTGTGCCAAAAATAAGAAAGTGTCCGGATAGTTTTGAGCAATATTGTATGTTGTCAATGCTATGATACAGAAATATCTGAGAAACACTTTAATATTTAAAATTGGAGATGATCAAGTACTTTGAAAAAAGAGTTAACAAGCGAAGCTCGGTTAGTAAAAAATTCAAAAAACATTGAAACTTTGCATAGTTCGTAAATGACCTTAATATAAGTATCAAGAAATTTTTTTATTTACTACTTTTCGGTTTTTAGGGAAAAAACACTCGTTAAAGGTTAAATATATTTTCTTATTTTTATCAAAAAGACAATTAAGACACTGATCAATATTTCATATTGACTATTTTTTCACAATTCTAAGTTATATTTAAGTTGTATTTATAATACTGTTAATCGATGACACGTCGTGATTAATATATATTTTAAGTTACTTGAAGCATTTAAGTTTATGTTACTTAATGTTCTCTGTCCATGGATGGTTATACGTGGATGTAATAACGGTAGTTTACGTTATTCTGACGCACCTGCTGTCTGCAGTTTCATTTATTTAGAGTAGGTACACGTGTACTGAAAAGAGTCCTCGATTAAATGAGCGAGTAAATAAATTTTATATGTTGTTATACTGAATTATTTCAGAATGTTACAGAAGAATTATAAAAATTCTTAAAAATACTGTATTATTATTGAAAAAGAAATATGACAAATACGATAGTCTTGCTCAAAAGACTAAATTCTCATCTATCGTAAAAATTTGGTTATATCAACAAATTTAATAAATAATTAAAGTCTGTTTGCTTAACCCTCTATGGGACCGTGTGACTTAAAAGTTAGAAACTGATGTATCTGTATTTTAAAAAATTAATTTTGTTTAGTTATCACTGCACTATTAAATTTAATTACTGTATCACTGTAGCGACACCACGATCCATCTACAATAATTACNTTTGTTATATTCCGTGTTAAATCAATCGATAGAACAGTAAAGATGTTGTAGTAAAAAAATTCAGAGGGCGTATATTTACGGCTTTCGTATATATTGATAGACTTGTGAAAGCGTATATATACGCCTTTAGCAGTCAAAGGGTTAAAAAAAGTATTCAAAACGCCCAAAGACTTTATTCTTTAACCCATTCGCTGCCAAGCCTAAATTATATGAAGTCATTCCCATTGCTATTTATATTTTGAGTGTTATTGTTTACCAAAGCTCTGTTATTTCTTGGTAAGAGCACATGTATTGTGGGGATACAATTAAGTGGGATGAGTCTTTGGTAAATATGTAAAGTTTAATGCTAAAGTACAATATAATAAACCTACCGATGCTAATTCTAATACACTTTATACTCTTTCACTCTTGACTCGGAACTGCCGCTTCTTAACTCTTGACTTCAACTGACTCTGACTCTGACTCTCAACTGACTCTGACTCTGACTCTCAACTGACTCTGACTCTGACTCTCAACTGACTCTTCTTAACTGCTTCTTCTTAACTGACTTCGTCACTGAACTCCTTCACACTTTTATCATTCTCTCTGCTCATTCTTTCCTTTGCTCTCACATGCACCCTTTCTCCCTTGCACTCCATCCCTTGCATCCATGGTCCAAACTCTCGCAGTCACGTACACGATTTTCCCAATCACTTCGTTCACATGGTTCGATCACTCGGTTACAAACATTCTTTCCTCGCATCCCTTCAACCACTCGAAATCATTTTGTCTACAGTCACACTTTCCCTAAACATACTGGCGTCGTCCCGTCGCGAGGAGACGGCCACACGCACTTGAACAACTAACATGCTAGGCCCAAACACTCTTCATTCGCACCTCTTTCCGTCTAGCCTAAACATTCATTCGTCTCACACATTCTTTATTTCTAACACCCTACAATATTATCATACATAATTATTTGCAAACAGTAGTATTTTTTCAAGTTTTTTACATTTTTGCCACAAAAAATTTGCCAATTCAAAAGCCTGCATGTTATAACATATTTAAAGTAGGACGAGTATACTCGTCCTTGGCAGCGAATGGGTTAATTACCGCTCAAATCCTGATTCCACCTTACAATACTTTACCCGGGCCAACTCAACATTTCTACGCATGTAATGTTCAATTTTTGATTCCGTTGATCAATACAGGATGATTAATTGGAATCAAGCTAGTTTTTCCTCGCTACTTCAATATTCAAAGTTTGTCAATGAAATAGCAGGAATAAGTGATTTGTTCAAACGCGATAGCAAACCAAGTGGCATCCGTTGATCGTTCTCAAAGGAAGCGCAAACACTTATACGATCGTTTAAACGTGCGAAACACGCACGAACAGACTCCTCTCGCTGCTTATTCTGTTCCCTTTTCTCTGTCTATCCCATTTCCTTCGATCGGCATATCTCCGTCCGCGTCCCCTCGCGCTGCTGGACAACTGTTGCTGGTAGTGCATCCATTATTACAGCATTACGATTTGCCGTGGCACCACGTGCACCGCGCTTATGCATATATGCAGACCTCTCATGCGCTCCTCGACGCGTGTACACCGTGTTTCGAATGTACGTACATATGTTAAAAACTTAAATGTACGGAGAAAGAATTTATACGCTGAGATGTCGCGTTGGCCAGGAGCAGGTAAGCGTTGTCTCGTAACTTCTCTTTTATCGGCGCTGACAATAAACGATAAGGAAATGATCTGCGAGTATTCGTATCTCGAGTGATTACGTACGAACGCGTGAAGTTGCGCGCTGAGGTTGGTTGATAAAAAAAAATTTGTGAAATATTTTCAGCGAATATTACGTTGGTTGACAGGTTACGGTGATATACGCTACCGCTCATAAGTGAGCCGCTTAATGCAAAAGTGGTGTAAGTCAACTTATTGCCTATTTGGTTTAATACAACTGTATATATGTAGGAAAGAAAATGATTGTATCTTTATTTTCAGGGGAAAACAGTGTTACTGTGTTAAGGTATAACTTTATAGATTTACATAAAAGGGATGTAACATTCTTTGATATTACTGTATTTTCCAGAACTTTTATTTCATTCCTTATTATTCGGTATTCGACTTTTTTTACTTACACTGGATTTACAGTCCATGGCTATCGAATCAGGACCACTAGAAATTTTCAGAATTTTTCACGTTTTACGTAAAATTAAAAGGCCTGTTCAAATCGTAATGATATAATTTATTAACTACTAACATGATACACTACTACTGTACATAACATTATTAACCCTCTATGGGCCGAATTTTGTCTGCTTATTGGAGAAAAAATTACGATTGATTACAGTTTTTCACTTTGATTTGAAAATATTTTAACTAGTAATTACTGTAGATGGATCGTGGTGCCACTACAGTAATACAGTAATCAAATTTAATAGTGCTGTGATAACGGAACAAAATTAATTATTTAAAATATAGATACCTCAGTTTCTAACTTTTAAGTCACACGAGCCCATAGAGGGTTAACACGTGTTAATATTTTGTATTTC
>SMSQ01003542.1:811-41361 GCA_019453375.1 Ctenoplectra terminalis | reverse complement strand
TTTTTTTTTTTTTTTTTTTAATCGTGTCCTCGTTCAATATCAGCTTTTTTCATTGAAGGAAAACTTTCCAATTTAAATTCAACTTCGGCTCCGACCTCCTTAAAATTCCACGATTCTGGGACACCAACTTATGCTTGCCACTGAGGTCAATGAAACAGAAAAGCGAAAGAAAGAAGCGTTCCAGTAGCGTACAGCCGCTGCTACTTTATTCGGCTTGATATTACGAGTTTTGTTTCTCGCTCCTTGCGGAACTTTTGCTTCCAGCAAGATAAATGTAAAGGTTAATATAGGTGTGTAATGTTATCGCTTGGAATATTACTTAATATGAACTTATGGGGTGCACCAACGTCGACTTAAGTTTTATCTTGTACGAAATCGAGCTTAATCTTGATACAGTCTTATTCAAGTTGTATTTTAGTGTATTTATGAAACTATTGAATATTAATTTAGTATGGGAAGAAATGTATTGAGAAATTATTGTAAAATTTGGGATTGTGTGTTTCTTTCTATATTAAATATCAATTTAATACAGAAATAAATATATTGAAAAATTATTATAAAATTTGGGATTGTGTGTTTCTTTTTATACTAAATATGAATTAGGTATGAAAAGAAATATATTAAAATATCATTATTGAATTTAAGGCCCTGAATTTTTTTTCAGTATAGAAAGAAATATATTGAAAAATTATTATAAAATTTGGGATTGTGTGTTTCTTTTTATATTGAATATCAATTTAATACAGAAAGAAATGTACTGAGAAATTATTATAAAATTTAGGATTGTGTATTTCTTTATATTAAATATCAATTTAATATAGAAAAAAATGTACTGAGAAATTATCAAATTTGGGATTGTGTATTTGTTTTTATATTAAATATCAATTTATTATAAAAAGAAAGATATTGAAATATTATTATCGAATTTGTGATCGTGTATTCTTCTTTTATATCAAATATTGATTTAGTATAGAAAGAAATGTACTAAAAAATTATTATTGAACCTGAAATTATGTATTCTTTTATATTAAACATCAATTTAATGTTAATATCGTCACGTTAATATTTATATAACGATTTCTAAATACACAAAGAGTATATCAGGTGTTATAATCGAATAAAAATTTTAAACGTCACGTCATTGATTACTGAATAATTATCCGATATTGTTTTCATTGAATAAGTCAGGTTACCAACATCATATGCTCCAAGAGAAATGATTATTTAAAATACCTTTCTGCATTACAATAACGTGTCGCGGCGTTAATGAACGGCGTTGCTTGTTTTCTAATAAAATACGCGGGTTTTAATTACACGATTCAAAGTTTCGAAACAAAACTAGCGATGAATAATAGCATTTAGTAAACGCGGCAAACAAACGTTGCCTTTTCAGCTTTAGAATTTAAATAACAGTCCGCCGCGAAACTGTCGCCACTTTTTCCGTGCAGATATTAATTGCATCTAGTTACACTATAATACCTGTTTCGTGCGCGAAAAAAATATTCCTTAAAGCTAGAAATGTAGCCTCTTGTGCGAGATCCTTAATAATTTATGAGACAACCAACAGCAACGAGTGTGAATCACAGAGATATTATTTATTGAATTCAATTTAACATAACAGGTAATACAAGATCTTGAATTTTATAATGATATTTCACCACGTTTCTTTTTATATTAAACGATTTAATAACCTACGATCGCCATCTTTAAAATAAACGATCCAGTTATAGATTCTCGCACAATTAATTATTAAACTCTTGTTTCTCTCCAAACCAGTGTTTCCTTTGACCAAATTCTACTTAACCCATTTCTATTCATTAGCGTATATATTCGCGCAATTTTATTATTAACCCTTTGACTGCGGAGCGTTCAGAAACAAAACGGACCAATCGTCCATGATGTCCACGATGGAGGCCCAATTTATAGGAACTACATTCGATATTCGCGAAAAGAAATTCTGAGAAAACAGAATACGATGTCGTTTAAATAAAATTAAATCGATTAATTCCAACTATATCTCGTTTCCCTCCTTTTTCCATCGAACGAACAAACTTTACATTTTTTCTTTAAATTTATTCTTTTCTTTTATTGCTTCAAGTATACACTGTTCCAAATTACCAGAAAATCTACATGATGAGTCGATGCGTATACAATTTGTTTGCATTGTTTGTATTGTGAAAAAAAATAAAACGAGAAGTCTCGTAACCCAGCCACAAAGTTCACGTTGCTATAAAGCGACACAGTGACCCACATTTCCAAACAGCAAGCGAATTTTTTGCTGATCGAGTAAATTTAATTTCTCGACTCATTCTGAGTTACTCGTTGAATTCAAGCGCGGCACAGAGACATCACTTCCGTAGGCGGCCGCTCGCCTTTCTCGCTCTGTGATTGGTCAGCGTATTTCGTTAATAACTCGTTAAGGAAGCCGAACTTAACATTTTCGCAAAGGAAAAAATTGCTTGAAATCACTTCAGCAACTCCTTACTGCCGTCTTCTTTAGAATGCGACACTCTTTATACCAAATATCTCGCGGTTCATACGCAATGTGTTAAATTAACATGTTGACTGCCGCGCGCATTTTACGTGGTTCGTCCGTGGGCCAACATGAATTTCTTATTATGCGATGTATATTATGTTGAAAAAAATAATATGTATGTTATTTATATGTATAAATAAAATATTTTCCTTGCATTAATAAAATTATATTTGCATGTTCCGTATGGCATTAATTTCTTCAAACCGTTATAGTAACAGTGGTATTATTTGAAAATTTATCAGTATCGATATTTACTCTAATTATGTATTTTACTATTGGTCGCGTCGCCGGTCACCGGTGGTCCTCATGGCGCTGTAGCCAAGTCGAGTGCCGGCCATCGGTGTCACCCATGGCAGTCAACGTGTTAATATTAGTGTTCCGTCTTACAACAGAATTCATCCATCGGTAGATATCAGCGCCCTTTCAGACAATTGAAGCATTCAATCAAAATAACATCCTCTTAACACGTTAATCGCCACGCCGGTCCCTGTGGACCGACGCTGAAATTTTCGTTTAGGCTTCGCTGGTTTCCAAAGACTGGCAGAGTCAATTTCAAAAAATAATACCTTGTAATTCATTAATGGATTCTGTTAAATCGCATTAAACGAAGATACGTCTTTCCTGTGTAAACTTTTACAGTTCTCTTCTTAAATTCTTAACTATTTTGCGACCAAATATTTTCGAATTAATATCACAGCACACAGCCTAACGGAAAGTCGACCAAAATCAGCGTGGCGTTTAACGTGTTAATGACTTTATTAGCTATTGCCAACTCAAACGATAAAACCGTCATTAACAAGTTCCGTTTATAGTTGACAAAACACAGGAATAAAGTCATTTTCCTGATCCTCCACACCTTGGGTCACTACGTACCCATTAACTGCCTACCTGCCCTCACCTCGGACCCATACGTTCCCTTCCCATGTTTCTGTAAGGGTTTCCACTGAAACCAACCAATCACCTAATTTTTGGATTCCCTTTCCTTACAGTCTCCATCTCCCATCCGCTCCTTGCTTCAATTCTCCGAAGTCTATACAAAACAAACAGATCGATACTTAAAATAATCACGAAGTTACATTCAATACAAACATTTCTGCTGTAATCACCACCCACGTTGTAAATATTATGAATAAACTTTATCGACAAAATCAGCTGTTCTACATTAATTTTACGGTCAGCGTACCGCGAAAATCGTCGCGTCATCGGACTTACAACCCGGTGAGATTCGATCAGCGTCGCGATCTAACGAACTACCGATTAGAATTAGAACAATTAGAACTACCAAAGTGATCAAAATGACTGCAACCTCTCATGCAAATTCTATAAATTTAAATCGATGCATTTCCGTAACAAATACGAATCAAGCTCTATCTCCCTTGCATTTTATATTTTGTTGAAACAATTATCAGTTTGAACGCTTCGATCGAATAGTTGTGGTGTTAATAGATGTTCAGTCTACGGAATTCAACGGGTTAATCCTTAAACACAGTTACAAATTACGACGGAAATACTAGTCGCACCGATCTCTGGCTCAGGCAATAACTTATGCACCGTCCCCTCGAGTACGCGACACGCGAATCGTCGATGTAAATCATGCAATATAGACAGATCCCGGAATAAGAGATGCGCCACTTGTCACGTAGCGCGTATCAAAAAGCCAAGTTGCTATCAAGGGACGGAAGTCTGTTCCGTCTTGAAGATCATAGCGAATGGGGAAGAAGGTAAGCCACGAGTTTTATGAATATATCACGAGTTCGGTGTACACCTTAGATCGTCCAGCGTCCGAAATCCGCGCACGGGAGCCGTAACAGTGAAATTCTGAAAGATGACCGTGTCATAAGGGAAGGGAACACGTCCGGCAGGAAATTGAAAAGTTCTATTAAAAATTGCACGTTCATAGGGGCGCACATATGGAAACACGCAACATAAATCGAGCTTTCGCTATGTATCACGTGAACCAACAGCGGAAGTTGACCGATGTCCACAGTGCCATCGTTTAGACTTGATTTAAGATATCGCGTGTACCCTCTGTGCGAAGTGTATTTCGTGTCGGGACCGAATTTATTCGTGTACGGTTTGATAAGTTACACTTGTTCGACGTTTAGGAAGCGTTATATTTTTTGGCGCACCGATACGGTTGATTTTTAACCGTGGATTTTTTGTGCGGATTAATATTGTTGAGGATAAAGTAAAAAAGCGGTGCTTCGTTGAACAATGAAGAATAAAAAATTGGAAAAAATATATTAGGATGTAACAGCGTGTGAAATAAAAAATGGGCGTGTTTAACACTGGAATTATCAGAGCGGTCAAAATGACCGGCTTGTAATTTCTCATAGAAATTATATAAATTTACAGGGATTCAGTTTGGCGAATTTTTTCGTGATTTTCTGTGAATAATATAGGTGAAGATTTGTTTTTTTTTACGTTGTGTATTTCTTCAGAGCGCGTATCACTTCTATTTCTTTGGGTACAAATAGGTTTGCTTCAATCATCGGTAGATTTAGTGTTAATTGAAAACAGTAGTCAACACGTTAAACGCCACGCTGATTTTGGTCGACTTTTCTTTAGGCCGTGTGCTGTGGTAATAATTTAAAAATATTTGGACGCAAAATAATTAGGAATTTAACNTGTAAAAGCTTGCAAAGGAAGATGGTAATTTTGTTTAATGTGATTTAACAGAACTCGTTGATGAATTATAAGGTATTATTTTTTTAAATTGACACTGTCAGTTTTCAGAAACCAACGACACCGAAACGAAAATTTCAGCGTCGGTCCGTAGGAACCGGTGTGGTGCTTAATGTGTTAAGGAAAGCAGGAGAAATCTCGAAAGAGGCACGTTTCGTCATTCTTATTATCCTTGTTTAACACTGAAACTATCTACGATTAAAGTATACCTATTTCTGCTAAATAAAATTAGAATATTAAATATTTGAAAAAATATATAACCCAAGGAAAAGAAACCTTTAACCGTGTATTCTATGCAAAATCGCGAAAAATGTTAAAAATTGCACGATTAGAAATTCATAAAATTTTTATGCGAAATTAGGAACCGGTCATTTGATCCCTTTGCTAATTCCAGTGTGAATTAAAAACTATTCAACGCGAAACTCTCGTTTGAATGCTAGAGTAGCAATTTTGTACACGTACACATAATTCTTCTCACGCGTTGAAACGATCGTCGAAAAATGTTTAACACTAGCACTACCAAGTAATCAAAATGTCTGGTTTCCAATGTTTCACATAAATTCTACAAATTCACAACCGTGCATTTTTAGGAATATTTTACAATTTTCCTGTAACGAACACGAACTAAGATTTATTTCCCGTGCATCTTGTATTTCTTTTTAAATACCCGTTACTGAAAATTTTTTGGTACAGAATACTTAAATCGTCGGTAGTTCCACTGTTAATTAAAAATTTTTAATCAACAACCTCGCTATCCCATTCATCGAATAAAATTTTCTGCTTCGGTTACTTAATGAGAATCGGTTCGAACAGAAAAGGAAAACAAGTTGGCTGACAGTAACGAAGTCGTTCGCTCGCTGTTACCATTCACCGGCGTTCCTTTTCCGTGGCCACGTCTACAGTTTCAAAGATCGAAATTAAAATTCAACGTAATTGACCGATCTAGGTGTAACCAAGCGGAATATACTTTACGGTACGAAGCTATAACCACGATAATCGACTCGGTATAAGCCGATTACCCTGCACACGCAAACCTTGGATGCTCTTGCAGATTAGGCTGTCGGTGGAGAAGAAAAAAAAAAAAAAAAAAGAAAGTTCCACGGGAGCGCGGTGTAAGAGTATTACAGTATACTAAGCTTTAATAACGAGCCATCAAGGCCTATAGATGATAAAGATTTTTAAGAGTTGCAGCTTTCGTTAATTAACTTTCTTGCCAACGGTACTTTGTACGAACGATGAAAGCGTTTATCGTTATTCTTTCTCGAAGCGACATTTATGGTGGACAGATATATGTAAATAGGGGTAAAATATTGGTGGGAATGGAATGTTGAATGGATTCGATGGTATAAAGACTGGCTGAAAGGGTAATCTTGAAAAATCTGGAGGATGCTTAAGGGGCTTGGAAAACTTGAATAATATTTCGAAAGCCTTGAAACTGTTGAATCCTGTAAAAGACTTGTGTCTGTTGGAATGTTTCGGTTTCTTGGGACACTCGAAAAGGAGAATCGCGAATCGGGGAAATTTGATGGAATTAATTAGCTTTCTGATCGTATTTATGTTTCGTTGAAAGCAAAAATTATGGCCAATATTTTTGAGCGGTGTACGAGTGTAAGTAGGTTAAGATAAGAAATTCAAGTAATTTGAAAGCAATAATATCAGTTGATGTGAAATTTTGATTGAAATGGTTAGGAATGTTCAAAATTTATAAATATTTGCTCATTTGTAGAAGATATATTCATTATTGCAAATTGGTACGTCAATATGAAACAAATATCTTATTAAAAAGTGGTGAAGATTGATTGTTGTATGTGGATCATATTCACAAATTTTTCGCATTTTTTAATATGAAAAAAACGTGGATGAGAAGATTTAGGATGTTACGGAAAATATTGTATATTCGGGATATTTTAAAACGAACAATGGAAGGACGAAGAAATAACTAATGTATCATTGATGGTATATAAAAAAATTTTTCAAATTGTTTAAATAGACGGTCAAATCATTGAATATTTAATAAATTTGGAGTCAAGAAAATTTTATGTTACCGTTATAAAATGAACCTATCATTCATTAATTGTTTATATTATACAAAACTTAGTAAGAGTCTTATTCAAAACGTATAAATATCCTATAATTTGCAGATGAAAGTATATATTTAATTCTTAGTGATCAGAATTTTAATTAATTTCTCAATATTCAAAACAATATCCATACTATTAAGTCTTCCCAGGTTTCTCAAAGCCAATAAAAAATTTTTAACCACCAGTCCTATCATTTTATAAAATACAAAATCTCAATACAAACTCTCTCGAAGAACATTTTACCTTTAGAGTGAATCATTTTTTAAAAATTAGAATAATGAACTTAATTAATCGTTGGAAAACGTGCACAGAATCATACAAAATGTGAGAAAGCAAGAAACTACTAAAGCGTTATTTAAATAAAACAAAATTTCATATATACCAACCTAATATCTATTACACCCAGAAAAAGAAGGAAACATAAAAAATAATAAAACACGATATCNTAATATGAAACAAATATCTTATTAAAAAGTGGTGAAGATTGATTGTCGTATGTGGATCATATTCACAAATTTTTCGCATTTTTTAATATGAAAAAAACGTGGATGAGAAGATTTAGGATGTTACGGAAAATATTGTATATTCGGGATATTTTAAAACGAACAATGGAAGGACGAAGAAATAACTAATGTATCATCGATGGTATATAAAAAAATTTTTCAAATTGTTTAAATAGACGGTCAAATCATTGAATATTTAATAAATTTGGAGTCAAGAAAATTTTATGTTACCGTTATAAAATGAACCTATCATTCATTAATTGTTTATATTATATTAAAAAACTGTAATTAATGAATTAATTTTTTTTAATTAAAATTTAAAGTTGCATCAACCCGAATGGGTTATTAGCAACCACGTAATTTCACCGTCAGGAAAACGTTGATTTAATTAAATTTATTTTGTCTTTCTAAGATTTTAATAAAAGCCTATTTTAATAAGAATCTTGTTCAAAACGTATAAATATCCTATAATTTGCAGATGAAAGTATATATTTAATTCTTAATGATCAGAATTCTAATTAATTTCTCAATATTCAAAACAATATCCATACTATTAAATCTTCCCAGATTTCTCAAATCCAATAAAAAATTTTTAACCACCAGTTCTACCTTTTTATAAAATACAAAATCTCAATACAAACTCTCTCGAAGAACATTTTACCTTTAGAGTGAATCATTTTTTAAAAATTAGAATAATGAACTTAATTAANGTTATTAGCAACCACGTAATTTCACCGTCAGGAAAACGTTGATTTAATTAAATTTATTTTGTCTTTCTAAGATTTTAATAAAAGCCTATTTTAATAAGAATCTTGTTCAAAACGTATAAATATCCTATAATTTGCAGATGAAAGTATATATTTAATTCTTAATGATCAGAATTCTAATTAATTTCTCAATATTCAAAACAATATCCATACTATTAAATCTTCCCAGATTTCTCAAATCCAATAAAAAATTTTTAACCACCAGTTCTACCTTTTTATAAAATACAAAATCTCAATACAAACTCTCTCGAAGAACATTTTACCTTTAGAGTGAATCATTTTTTAAAAATTAGAATAATGAACTTAATTAATCGTTGGAAAACGTGCACAGAATCATACAAAATGTGAGAAAGCAAGAGACTACCAGAGTATTATTTAAATAAAACAAAATTTCATATATACCAACCTAATATCTATTACACCCAGAAAAAGAAGGAAACATAAAAAATAATAAAACACGATATAGATAAGACAACCAGAAATTGTAATAACTAACGAAGCCGAACTCTCCGAAAGGAACTACCGTTTTAAATGTTTGAATTAAACGTTCCGGTTTTCCGAGTTAGGTACTTGATTGTCCGATCGACTTCCTATCAGCTGGATGATTTTTCAATCTTCTTTCGCAGAGATAAGTAAGAAAGAAATCAAGGAGCCATCAGAGAAAACCCTCCGTGACTNATCGTTGGAAAACGTGCACAGAATCATACAAAATGTGAGAAAGCAAGAGACTACCAGAGTATTATTTAAATAAAACAAAATTTCATATATACCAACCTAATATCTATTACACCCAGAAAAAGAAGGAAACATAAAAAATAATAAAACACGATATCGATAAGACAACCAGAAATTGTAATAACTAACGAAGCCGAACTCTCCGAAAGGAACTACCGTTTTAAATGTTTGAATTAAACGTTCCGGTTTTCCGAGTTAGGTACTTGATTGTCCGATCGACTTCCTATCAGCTGGATGATTTTTCAATCTTCTTTCGCAGAGATAAGTAAGAAAGAAATCAAGGAGCCATCAGAGAAAACCCTCCGTGACTTAAACTTCTTTCCCTTGGAGGCGTATCGATAAGACAGCAAAAAAAAAGAAAAAAAAAGAAAAAAAAAGAAAAAGAAAAGGAAAAAAGAAAAAAACGTGAACCGAATGGTCATCGCGCGACAAATAAATCTGGTTAAGGTAGCTGGAGAATTAAAACGATAAGAGGAAAGTTGACAGAGTGGAGTTCTGAAAAAATCTTCTCGAGTATAGACGATTTCTATGCAAATAAAGCAACCCGAAACACGAAAGAAATAACGTTTTATAAACGATAATATTATGTAGGGGAAACAAAAAAATGATAAGATCGAAGGAAACGATTGTTCGAAGGAGACCGGAATAAAATGGAAGGCTTTGAGCAATGGATTGTTAAAAAATTTCTCTCAGTTACCAAGTTATAAACGAACCAAATTATAACTTATAATTTGTAACGAAATTAAAGAAGTTTATATCCAACAGAAGTTATTAATGGAGATAAATAATGTATCATACAATTATACGCCCTTGCGAAAAATCGAGTTTTCCGTACCTAATTATCTTTTCATGTTTCCGTAGCATTCTCATTTTTAACGCAACGGAAACTTGTGTAAAATATCATTATCTATTTATTAATTTCTTTTTCGAATATTTTACAAAGCTTCTTCCAGTTTTCTCGAAGGAATATATAAATGTATTTATAACGATGATTAAGAAAAAAAAAAAAAAAAAACGTAAAATATTTGTATTTACAAACACCGTAACGAGCTACGTTAAGGGTAATTACGTGGCTGCTTTAGAATTAATAGAAGTAACGGAGAGAAAATAAGTAGCCTTTATAGAAACACGATGTAGGTAAATATATTTGTTGAGAAGTTAATTTCTCGATAGAAAATAGCGTGTTCGACAATGTCTACGTGAATTGAATGTAAAATTTATACAATCCTGTGTGTTATTATAAATCAACGTGAAAGGTATTCTGTCTTTTATCTCACATTTTTCTTCCTTAAGGTAGTTAATTCTTTCTTTGTCCTCGTCCCATTTAAGTAAATTGCCATTAATGCAGTTCAAATGGAATCGTTCCTATTTTCGTTTACACAAAAGAATGCGATTAAATGTCTCTTGCAAGAAGACCGCGATAAAAGAGGAAAAAATTGTAACAAATACGATTTTCCAGCTAAATATCTGGAATTCATTTCTGAAAATGGTACGCGAATATCGAACGATTAATTCAGAAGACTCGACAATGATAAAAAAAAAAAAGGAAAAAACGTTGGTGATTTCTAAAGACAGAAACAATTACTGGGATGAATTCTTTTATAATTTTGGTTTATCAAATTTGCTTTAAGTTATATAAAATGTAATTGTAGAAAAATATTCAACCGCTGCGAATACACGTTGGAAAATTAGATTTTACAGAAAGAGAAACGGTACGCTTTGTACTTCTTTTATGGGAAAAAAAAAATGAGCGAAAGCACTGAATTTTACATGACATGTAAATTTATTTTATTTCAAACTGGAATCATTCGAATACGCATCTCGTCCGTGTCATATGTTATCATGAACGTTATTTTCTTGACAGCACGTTAAATAAATTAAATACCATATTCTGTACCTGTAACGTGTAAATTATAAATGTAACAAAACATTGATGTATCCGATATTACAAACAAGAATTTATTTACGCAAGTTTTTAGCAAACTAAATAAAAATGTAGAAATATAAAAAGTTATAATGAATTCTACTGGATGTTTTACTTTTGAATATTCTATAACTTCTTGTTTAAAAAAATATGGAATTCACAGATAATTTTGAGTAAAATTTATTATTTTTCCTAATTTCTAGATTCAGAAGTTGAGTCATTTGAAACATTTAAAAAAAGAAACACATAATTAATACTAGTTAACTACGTGAAAAAATATAAGGATATCGTATAATCGTAGCCAAATGTAGAAAGAATTTTGAAAAAATTAGGAAATTCTGCTCCGATGTAATAACCAAGGAAATAATAATTAATAAAAAAAATAATAAACTGTGCTTTACTATGTAATCTGAAAAAATTAATTAAATTTCATTCATATGGAACGCAATATGCTGTGCATGGTGCTCATAAAATTGTTTTAACATACTCCACAAAAGCGAATTTCAACAGAATCCATGAATCGGGTTCATTCATTCAAATCACGCGCCTGCAATACACAGCATGCGTGCGCGTAAGCCATAGGAAAACAAAACCCAGATTGAAGAATAAAATAAAAAAGCGTTCTCCTGCACAGTTTTATGAAGTTCAATGAAATTTTTAAAAATCATATTTCTCCGCAGAGCAGAGGTATGCATTTAAAAAATAAAAAATACCCCAAAAATGGCACAGTCGANTTATTTTCTTGACAGCACGTTAAATAAATTAAATACCATATTCTGTACCTGTAACGTGTAAATTATAAATGTAACAAAACATTGATGTATCCGATATTACAAACAAGAATTTATTTACGCAAGTTTTTAGCAAACTAAATAAAAATGTAGAAATATAAAAAGTTATAATGAATTCTACTGGATGTTTTACTTTTGAATATTCTATAATTTCTTGTTTAAAAAATATGGAATTCACAGATAATNAAAAAAAAAAAAAAAAAAAAAAAAAAAAAAAAAAAAAAAAGAAAATACGTGAACACTCGTATTTCGGAAGCAAACCTGATTTTTAAACGGCACTTGTAGCGGATTTAACGAAATATGAAATTTTATCAGTTTCTCTGACAGAGAGAAAATGTCCACAAAGCGAACGTGAATTTTTATCTCGACAAAACGTGAAACGCTTGTATTTTAATTCCAAATGCACGAACATTATTCTGAACTAGAATTTCTATTTATACTATTTTCTATTTTTCAATTGTGAAAATTTATTTATGCGTTACTTTCAGTTGCAACTATACGCGTGGTAAAATCAAATTCTTTGGTCAAGGTCGATAGTAATTTACTAAAAGGACAGATAATGTTACCACTTGAATCGCTTCAATGAAGTTAAGTTTGGACTGTGACAAAATTGTCGTCGGCATAATTGAACGACAGAAAAAGACCAATTTATGTCGATTAAATAATGTCACAGAAACCATTGCGAGAAATTTATTTAGGTTAGTTAAGTAGCTATTGAATGATGTTTATAAACATATTTATTATTGCATAAGTATTTGAAAATCTGATACACTGATTTCTGATGAAATTCATTATCATGAAAAAATGTTATTTAATGAATCGTTCTATCGGAGAAATAGAAACAAAAATAGAAACACGATTTCCTGATATAAAACCTGATAGCTTCGTGTCCATCGTAAAAAAAAAATCTTCTTTTTTCCGGCACATCAAACAACAGAGAAACCAAATCGTATTCCGGAACAAAAAATCTATTTGTGCTTTTTATAGAGGAAAGACAAAAAAAAAAAAAAGAGTAACTCTTTGATCATATGACACGGAACGAAGTCTTGATAATTACCTTTGTAACAACAAAGAGAACAAATCTGAACGAAATTTTGTTCTTTTGATCACACAGCGAATAAATTAGGAAGAAAATCGCATTCGCGGGTAAAGGTTGGGGGATGAATTCTTTTTGTACGAGATCTGGTTTGGAACGTGGAAAAAGATAAATATGAAAAAATTTCCTTGTCTGAGCGCTAGGTATGGTCGCTGCGAACTGTTTGCAAAGAGTAATGTTAAGTATGGAAATTTCGGCTCAAAGTCTTCGGATCGGCACTGTGATTCGACACGGTTGCGTTGTTTTTTATTTTTCAGGCGTTATCTGCATTTCGATGCAACGTTTTCCGAGTGACATCGTTTCACCAATTCTTAAAAATTATAAACCGGTCAATATTTTTGGAGGAAAAAAAAGCTGGTTATCAATTTCACACACACCGACCCAATATGTGATTGAAAAGCGGTAAATATTTTTCAAAAATAGAGAAAAAAATAGAGCTAGTTGGCAATTTCACACACACCAATCCAATATATGTTTGAAAACCGGTGCATATTGAAAAAAAATAAATAAAAGACGCGAAAAAGAAATCTGATTACCAATTTTATAATCATCTACCAAATATATAATTGCAAACAAATTAAAGAACGAAGAAAGAAAAGAACTGATTATCAATTTCGCATATATAGATCCAATATATTATTCGAAAACAGTAAATATTTTCGATAGCTTTCGATAGCCGGATATATGTTTGAAAACCGGTGCATATTGAACAAAAATAAATAAAAGATACAAAGAGGAAATCTGATTACCAATTTTATAATCATGAACCAAATATATAATTGCGAACCAATTAATATTAAAAAGAAACAAAGAAAAAACAAACCTAGTCATCAATTTCACACGCACCAATTTAACATATAATTGGCCAACATTTAAACCACCACATAAATATTAAAAAAAAGAGGAAAGAAAATCGTCTGCCCGTGTCACCATCGTCGATGCAAGATATAAAATGTCCCAAACACTGTAAATAATTCAAAAACGAAGAATTCCTGAGATGATTTCAAGCAACTTTTTCCTTTGCCAAAATGGTCCACTTTCAAATTCGGTTTCGTTAACCAATTATTAACGAAAAACACCGACCAAAACGTGCCTGTGATTAACACTAAACTACCAATGTGGTTAAAATGACCCATTCGTAATTTTTTACAGCAATTTTATAAATTTACTATTGCATCTCAATAGGCAATTTTCCGTGATTTCCTGTTAAAAAAGTAGGTAAAACTTTGTTTCCCTTGCATTGCGTATTCTTTTATATACCGTTGATTACGATTTTTTCGATAGAAACAAGTATGCTTTAATCGTCGGTAGTTCTAGTGTTAAAAACCAGTTACTATTATTTTTTTTCAAAAGAGCTAAGACATATTTTGTACGGTAAAAATACGGTTTGGTAATTGACTTTGCATACAGAGGCAGAAAATAAAGGACAGAGGAATAGACGACAAAAGCACCAGCATTTATCAATAAGACACCGCGTATTCCCAGATGCTCCTCTCACGCCTCGAATGGTATCGAATATGTATGACTCGACTGGTGGTTGGAAAAGCGGCCTAATCTCATCACCGACGCGTTCTTCGTCGATTTATACCCTCAGCCGGCTGAAATGGAGTTTCCTTTAAGGCGGGCTTCGAGCTTAACGAAAACTTTATCCCTTGAGAGGATCTCCAAAATTCTATGTATGAGTTTATGCTCGCGCGATACATAAAGACAGTCTTGCGAACAAGAACGAGTCTATTTTCGAGTAAATTGTGGATCTCATTCGTGGAAAGAAGCTTAGACCAATGGGTCTGAGATAAATTATGTAGGAGAACGATTCGTTGTTATAATGTGTTTTGCGAGATGGATATTTTTTTCAAAAGTCAACACACTTTGGCGCTGGAAAATTGTTAAAATACGCTAATATGCATCACTAAGCGGAAATAATGAGATACGGCTATGAATTACTGCGAAAAATGACGAAAACGTCAAAGTTTCGTGTAACATCGTTCACACTTTTAGTTTAAATTCATTATTCGGTGCAAATTATGTGGTGGGATATGAAAGGACGTTCCACATAGCTCGAACAGCTTCCATCATTATGTATACATGAAACTATTTAAGCAAAAGTGAGTTATAAAATTATTTTTTTTTCTATTTATTTAAGCATCAATTAAATTTCTTGTTAGAATTCCCTTTAATTGCACACTTGTAATTATTTTTTAAACTATCGAAATAACCGGAACGTTGTTGATATCAAATTTGTTCAACTTCATTGCTTGCTACGAAACATTTACACGACTGATGGCAATAAATATTACAGAAATATAATTACATATTTCTATTTCTCAGTTTCCATTGATCCCTGGGCGTACGCTAACATACGATTCCTTGGGAATACGCTGTCGATTTTAATTAATCAACCAGGGAGACCGATCTTCCTCTCTGGCCGTTCCTGCTACTTCTTTACCCCGGAGTTCATTACCAGACTCCCCTGGTCCCCGTGTACACATCGTTTTTTCACCGTGCGTTAGGATTCCACGATGAACCGTGGCACCGTCATCGGGGAGGAAAAAATGAGGATTGGAAATTGAAGAAGCGAAGGATTTCTCCTCGAAGCGAAGGAATCAGCTCGTTGATTATCCGTGGTTATTCGATTCGCGGAAGTTACTGTTTGAACGCAAGGATTGTTTTTCTTTTTTCAGTTTTTATCGATTTAAAATGGTCTTAGAGATTTATTTCTTAAGATTTGTTATTGGTGAGTGTGGTAAGTATTGAGATTTGTCGATTAAATTGAGAGATGTATTTATTAAGATTTGTTATTGGTGTGTGTAGGAAGTGTTAAGATTTGCCGATTAATTTGAGAAATGTATATATTAGAATTTGTTATTGGTGAGTGTAGTAAGTGTTGAGATTTGCCGATTAATTTGACAGATGTATTTATTAGAATTTTTTATTGGTGAGTGTGGTAAGTGTAGAGATTTGTCGATTAATTTGAGAGATGTATTTATTAGGATTTATTATTTGTGTGTGTAGTAAGTGTTATGATTTGTCGATTAATTTTTGAGATGTATTTATTAGGATTTGTTATTGGTGAGTGTAGTAAATGTTAAGATTTGTCGATTAATTTGAGTAAAAACACGAAATGGATACTGATTTAATAATATTTCGGAATTATACCGGTATCATGATGTAAAGTAATTATTTCGATTTCACAATCCCTCGTGTACAATACGAAATGAGGATGCATAACGAAAAAGCTTCTATAGAAGGATAACGAAGCGTTGGTAAGAAAAGAAATTAGATCAATTCAGTGTACAAGAATTATGTAAACCACGATATTCATAACTTTTACGTTGAACAAAACCCGATAGAAGTGTTTGTTAATTGCCGGGGCGAGCTCAGAGAATCGTTGTTCGCTGATTAACCACGCCAAATTTGTGTAATCATAAATAACTCTTAATGGGCTTAAAAGAACAAGCCTGGCTACCAGTAATTTGCGCGCTTTACTCGCACAGACAGAAATCGATGGTTTAATTGCACCAATAACGCGTGCATAATAAAACAGTGCACTCTATCTATAAAAATCTAATTACCGAGTTGTCAATCAACGGACGATAATATATTTTGCAAAACTGTGAATTAATATACGAGACTCGAATAAAAATTAATGATTCCAATTTGATAATTTTTACGAGACTCTAATATTAAATTAACCATTATTAAAATACTTTAATAATAAAATACTTTAATAATGCTTAAAACTTATTCTTTTACTTTTTTATATCGTTTCTTTTTTTTGCTATAAATTTCTTCCAACGATGAACAAGTGTTTGAAAATCGTGACGAAAGAATTCGCAATCTTGCGCTTTCAGCCATTTTCTCCTCGCTGCGATTTCCACCTTTTCCCAAAATCAACTCCTCGATGCTCTTAACCGCTCAAAAATGCACAAACTTAGATTTACATAAATTTATATAAATTATTCCGTCGATGTAGTAACATATTTGCTGCATTTACAATGACCAGGCGGTAAATGTATCGGCTCTGCGCGTAACTCTCACGAGCTTACACAAAATGGAGGTTTCGTCGCACCCGTATATGTCACAGAAGTGAGCGCTAAGGAGTTAAAGGAACACCTTCACAGCCATCGGTTTGAAACCAGCGAAGACTTGGAAGAGACAGTGAGAAAGTGGTTGGTGACATAAGATGGCCAATCCTTTCATGAAGGCTTTTAAAAATTTATTTCGATCTCCATCATTGGAAGAGACGTGTAAGCGAAATAATAAATACTTAAAAAGAGGTAAATAAGACGGTAAGTTTCAAGAATTATTTTTATTATTCGTTCATAAAAATATCTTAATTTTTGTAGAAATTATAATTAACCATACCGTCCTCTTCAATTCTATATTCCTTAAAACGAAGTATTCTTCTAAACAAATACTATGCTTTCAAATATTCCTTTATTAGATTTAATATGTTTAATTTTCGTGTCAACTTTTTTAATATTCTATATTTTATAGGTCTAAGATATTTGAAAAAATTAAAAAAGAAGGTTATAAATATTAAAGAGATACGAATGTGTGATATAAGTGAAGAGGTCAACGTAAACTTGTATAATTATTGTCAGATCATCTTATTAGTTCCTTTGATGGATTATAGTTCAACAATTTCACGCGTTACCATTAACAATGCCGTTTTAATAATGGACGTTGGTCAATAATGTAAGCCATTCCAACCATCTACGTGAATACTAACAGGCAATTCGCATTCTACGGATGTATAGTAGCAACGTAAACACATACCGTGTCTGCAATACCAATATTTCGGACCTCATGGCCGGACATAAATGCATCGTTAACTGGCGTGAAATGAAAATCGAACGCATCAAAATCACGTCAACAAGTTAGCCACGATAATCAGTGTCGGAAAAACGTCACAGTCTATGTAAAACGGAACAGATACCGTCAAGTTGACATATTTGCTCGATTCTCGTTATACATTTTCATTTTACGTGCCGAAGGAACTGTACTTTGACTTTGATACGTTCAATTTCTCTTCGTTAAGTAATTTTCCACGCGTTCCATTTTTTTTTAAGAGTACCTCAACGCTACGAGTTCCAAAATGATAAAAATAGCTAAATCGCAGTTCCTCGTACGAATTTTATAAATTTACTACGAGCTCTTTTGAGCTATTCTTCGCGAGATTCTATTAGAAACATATACTGCTAGCGAAAAAAATTTCAGAATCTTAAAAACGAGATCGTACAGATCTGAAATTTACATATATTATTTCGAATACTGAAAGGGAAAAATGTTTGTCAATGTAGGTTACACGTAACACATTCTTTGGGTAAAATAAAATAGTATTAAGACTGTTCGAATTACGCGAAAACAAAGAACGGAGCCAAAGAAGGTAAAAAAACTAATTTTTACGCGGTTCCTTTTGGCCGCTTGCAAAAAATGAAAAACGAGAAATTCGGCGTAACAGCAAAGGAAATTCATGCTTCCTAGCTTCCACAAAATTAGCTCATTATTTCATTATTTCTTCTATTAATTTTCTTACTGCTAGAAATGAAAAGAAAAAAGAAAAAAGTTACATTTTCGGTGAACGCGCGTTTCTTGGTCGGAACCCTTGAAAAATAATTCAACGCGGCACAATAAATATTGTTCGAAGCGTAATTATTTAATGCAACGTTGAAACGATTAATTTCGACGACAAAGCGTGCACAATCTATCACAAAGAACGTTAAAATTCATCGTAGAAGCTCGGACAATCTTTGCAAACACCGATTCTTATCCTCAAAAGCGGCGTCTCTGTAGCGTTAAAAGCGGCGATAAAATTTTCATAGCGAACCGCGGTGAATGGTAAGCCGCGGGACCAGAGTGGCGAAATATTTAATTAGAAGCGTGCGTAAACCGCCTCATCAAGTGGCTGACCATAAAAGCCCCTCTGAGAACAAATTCATCCCGATGAAAGGGGTTGAACGCCGATGCAAGAGAGATACAAGTACGTGGCAAGGATATCCGTTTATCCATTGTAAAGGCACTCGGCCAAACAGGCTAACGTGCGAGCGGTAATGTTGGCCATTTGATTGCCGTCACGTGGCTACTCTGTAACCAGCTCCCTTGTGTGCGTTACGCACGCTCTTTTACGCTCCATCTCTCATTACTCAGCCATGATCTCGTATACGACTCGTCCAGTCATCTGCATTCATAGGCCAAACGTATCGGCGTGCATTAGCCTGAGCCAACTTACTCTAAAGACAGTTAACGCGAGCAATAAAGTGGCAAAGGAATAATTAATAAGCCTAACTGGCCGGTGAACCCTCGCCACTGGAGAATCCGCTGTCCTATCGGACGCTTTCGAAACGTGTATCAATAATTAATTTTTGTCGGTTCCGTATATCGTGTCTACAATGACGCTCTTCGATGCGCAGAAATATGAGACTTGGCATGGATCGTGGCTGGACGATGCTGCATTTATGATCGTTAGTACTTGAGTGGTTTTATATCGAAATTATTGTAAATCAGGACTCGCGGAGCGAGACTGACCAGAATAGGAAGAAAATGGCCAGTGTGGAATTATACAGGTGGTCTCAGAAGGTCTGTAAGTCCTTTTAAAGAGTGATTCCTGAGATGATTCTTAGGAATGATTGAAAATGTCAAATTCAGCTTTGTTAACGAGTTATTAATGAAGAGCATCGACAAATCGCGGAGCGAGAAAGGTGGCCGGTTACCAGGGAGAGCGTTTTTTTAATAGTTTTTCTATTAACGAGTGTTTTATCTCTGTAATTTTTTATAGTAGATTTATTTCGTTAACGCGTTGGCCGCCACGCCGAAATCATATGTTTATTAGATAGAAGATTCGATAAAAATTAATCTCTCATTTTTTATGTTTTAATAAAAATTTTTAATCATTGAATAGTGCACACTTTATTTCAAAGTATTCTCTAATGGCGATGATGATGTTCAAAATTCATTAACTATCAATCTTCGTTTAATATTTATTTTATTTTCATTTAATGTCGCATTTTTGATATAATAAAAATGTTTAATCGTCGTATAGTGCACACTTAGTTTCAAAATATTCTCTAATGGCGACGATGATGTTCAAAATTCATCAACTCTCAATTTTCACTTAATTTTTACAATTATAAACATTTCAAGCACTCTGGTCACCGATCACCACCATGGCGCTACAGGAGAAACAATCTCCGGTCACGTATAACCACCGTGGCGGTCAACGTGTTAATAAAGAGATAATTCGAGTTCATCGTTCGGTGTCTGTATTATCATAAGTTTCTTACATGCGGCCCGCGCGCTTTTAACTCTGTAGCTGGTCCACTGTAATAAAAAGGTTGTTCATCCTTGGTTAACCCTTAGCGCTCCTTTAGCTCCGATACGGGGACATTCTGTGTGCAACACGATTACGCTCAATTTTCAAAGATATCGCACCATGATAATTTACAAAATTAAAAATTCATGTTTCGTTTACGAAAGGAAAAAGGATATTTGTAAACTAAATAAAATAAAATACTTTCACAAGCAATAGCAATTTTTTCCGTTCAAAATAGAACTTCTTTTCTTCAGTGATAAAGGTTAAAGGAATCCTACTTAACACTAGGTTTACGGACATCGATCGGCTCATTTCTATGGGTACATTGAAATACAAATTTTTTGTAAAATCATTAGTTCAGTGTACTTCGAATTAAAAGATTTCTATTAGCAGAGATTTATTTAGTACACTTTTCGTATGTAAATTCTATTTTGTGTTCACATTTTCCAAGTCTGAACAGAGTCAAATTGACGGGTTCCGTAAATCTAGTGTTAATATCCGTTTTTTTTTTCAACTGCTTTATTGGGTCTAAAAAAACAGCCTGAAATTTCTGAATGTGAAGTTTCCTATAACCGTTTTATTTTAAACAATCAGTATAATTACCCAAGTTATTGCTCTCAAACTTGAGAACCCCTGTAGAAATGTGTCATATCCCCACACAGATTAATACTAGCTTCTGAGTCACCCAGTACTTAGGCGTTCGCGTCAGTAAGCGCCACAACGTATCTGCCAGAATATGAAAGAGTAATTAGCAGCAGCAGACAGGCCGTAACGGGCGCAAAAGGCTCGTTAATGAACGATCGAAATTTCGAACGCGCCTTGTCTGCGCCCTGGAGGCACACTAACGCCTTACGAAGGCCCCAAGCTAATCCATCGAGAATTCCTCTCTCTATCCTGTTCGCCTTGGTATTTGCACTGATCGATCTTGCGCCGAGTCGCCATGCTGCAGGACGATAAGTCCGTAATTGTTGTACTTGCTCGAACTGGCGCCGGATGCAGTATAATGCAGATGCAATTAGTGCTTGATTTGTCATGCCCTTCCATTCCAGTCGTGCTCCTCTATCTTTATTCCTATCCCATTTTCCGTACCAGCTACGGCATCCAAAACTCTCTTTAATGAGAGTAGTAATGGTACGCGTTATGGTTGCGTTTCGGTCCTTCCGACGCAAACACGTTGTTACCTGTGCAGTTTAGAAACCGTAAACGACAAGTGTTCCCCAACTGTCTGGTCTTAAATCGTGTTGCGTTAAGAGTTCGCGAGGGATCCAGTGATGAGAAAGTCGCTTCGAATGGTAATAAAGCGAGCAAGACTTGCGATCGTTGATCGCGATGGAGGTTGTTTCAACCTGTTAAGCGCGGAATTTAGTTTCAAAAGGCCACCACAGGGAGCGGAGTTTAAATCAAGCGATGACGTGTATACACGTCAAACGCAAGGTAAACGGTCCTACTATAAATTTTTACAAAAAATGAGGAATGATTATATTTTTATTAGTCAGAAAAATTTATTTTACGTGACGTGTATATGTTACAGTGAAACACCGAAATCTGGAGAATGTCGACTTTCACCGGCGAATGTCAACATTCACACGGTCGCTTGGTGTGTGTCCGAAATATTTGCTAAACACCCTTATTTCTGACTTGCACCGGTAAATGTTGACATTCACCATGCACTAATGGTGAATGTTAAACATGGAGATTTATATTTTACACTAACCGAATTTAGTGTTTTTATTCGCTTTTCGTTCACAATAGAATATTATAGAAATACTTGAAACCTAAAGAATGCACCGAATTGAACGTACGTGTCAACTTGTAAAACTTCAAACGAGTTCATTGATTGCTTTACGTCAAAGAAAAAACGTTAGCAGTTATCGAGAAGCAGATACTCTCAACAATTAATAAAGAGCGTTGAACAAAGTAGTGTTTCAACGTGTCACGAAACCTGTAGCAATTAAAGAGAAGCCCAATAGAAGAAGAACTACATCAAGAGTTTAGCTCTTAGGAAGCTGTCATAACCACGAAAGAAATAGACCGGCGATGAGTGGCTGACGCGAGAGAGAAAGAGAGAGCCAAGAACTGAGAAAAATGTGGATATTTTGGATAGGATGAAAAGTAAAACGAAAACCAGCCAATGAACCAGCACCCTTGAATGAAAATTATAAAATTAATTTTTCAGACGCAAAAATATTCATGGAATTACAAATAAATCATCGATACCTTACCGAAGTTCCACAAAATAAAAAGTAATGTCTGAGAAAATTTTTCCTTTAGTTATAAAAAAGCAAAAAAAAAAAAAATTTGACTTCCTCTGTGTATGATTTATCGATCGAAAATTGAGCCAATGTATTGAAGCTTAGGTTACGACTGCAACCAGGAAATAATTTCCAACAAAATTGGAACTTAACTGTAACTTATAACGATTGCAATCGAATCGATTCTCTGTTTTGT
Source organism: Ctenoplectra terminalis (assembly GCA_019453375.1). Classification (NCBI taxonomy): domain Eukaryota; kingdom Metazoa; phylum Arthropoda; class Insecta; order Hymenoptera; family Apidae; genus Ctenoplectra; species Ctenoplectra terminalis. Next base: position 18,483 of record SMSQ01003542.1, on the reverse strand, counting down.
TTATATCTCAACTACGATATTACATCCAACTTTACCAAAATGGTAAAAACGACTGGTTGGTCATTTTTCATAGAAATTATTTAAATTTACAACGATAGATTCTCGAAGATTTTCCACGATTTTTTGTAAAAAATTAGGACAAAGATTTGTTTCCCTTGCATTATGTATTTCTTTGGTTATCTGTGGTTTTGATTTCTCTTGTTTTATAATATTTTAACTATGATACGAATAATATTTTAATCGTCGGTAGTTCTGCTGTTAATTAGTAGACTCCGGATTTTTGTGTAAAATTTGAAGGCACAAAAATACGCAGACTGCACGTAATAAGCAAAAATATGTAAATAAACCGAATATATAATACTCGTTATAATATTCAGCGAATAAGACAAGAAAGCTAGCTTCCATTTTTCTTAATTGTATTCATAAAAAAACAGGAATTTGCATAAAAATCTGCGGTATATTAATAAGGTTCATTTCTTTATGGACAACGATCTTTAGTGTCTTATCTCTGAGCCATAATGGTGGAGGGAAACATCTCCCTTTAAGGCGAGTCGCGAATTCTTGGGATTGTAGGTGGTGAATTCCAGGACTTGACTGTGGCTTTTGGTAACATTGTCTGCGAATAACGTTTTATGATGTCAACAGATTACGTTTCCACTGTGATTGCTTGAAACCGCAACGATTATATAAAAGTCAGATTTTCTTTAAATAAAAGGAACAATAATTATTTAACCCTGCTATACTCAAATTCTTGTCGACTTAAGCGCGTTCTCGTTTGACTAAAAAAAAATTCCTAATTCTGACAAAGATGTGTGTTCGAAATAAAATTGAAAAAAGGAAATTTTCATATTGACACGATAGCTTTTCTCATATTTCTCTCGAAGCTGAGAAATTTTTTAAGGAAAGAAAAACTCGATCGTGTCAAATGGCCCCTGCAGGGTTTGCTTAATTAGACTTATCTTACCAAGTTATTTATCTACCTGTTACGATCACCAGTTAAGAACACGAGAACCAGTTTCTTTTTTATTTAGTAGCACAGATTGTTGTATACATTTTAAACACAAATGGCCTGTCGGTACACCGAAGGCGAAAATAATTACAATTTTATATGAATTTCTCGCCCCGAAACAGGAAACAGAGCAACGCGGAATGGGAAAAATGAAACGCTGTTCGTATCGCAATATCAACGGTGCCGCTGTGCAATTCAGTCGAGGCACGTGGTTTAGTGTGCAACATTGCCACGGAATTTAAATGTAGCGATGCAATTATATTAGACATTTTCGAAAGTAAGAGGAGAAAAACGGGAATGAAATAATGACGAGCCGAGTTAATTGGAACGCTCTTCTGCCAGATGCAAGCATGAATTTCGTCGGTGGCAACTTTCAATTAAACGCAGCGAAATTGAAGATGAACAAATAATACGGTCTAACATTTCAAACACAGATTACTGAAATTCCTTTTCGACGCTCGCACTTGATATTTATATTTTTCCTGTCGCTTCAGCATAACACAACCACTTTATGTGTCACTGGAAACACGTGTTGATACGCGCTCGGAAGGAAATATTGAAATAAACACTGGTCAATGCAGATCCGATTAAAACACCGACTGACAATTTCAATTTTCCAACTCGAAATTTCTATCCTCCGAAGGCATCAATTAATTTTCCCTTTCTATTTTACTGATTGCATAAAAAAAAAAAAAAAAAAAGAAAAATATCATCCCGTTCAAAATTGCTCTTCAACGAGACCACTCGGTAATATTCCAATTTCAAAGCTCAGCAATCCGAGCTCGTAAAAGGTTAATTCATTCGTGCAAAAATTTCAGCCTCTTAAAACAATAAAACACGATGGAAAATCGATTAAATGTTGAATTTTCGGCACGCAGCGAACGTAACACGCGTTAATTTAAACGCGTATAATCCTATTTTCGATATTACTTCGACTCAACAGGCACACCGTGCTCTTTCTTCCCCAATTTTATCCGCTGTGTAATCTGAAAAATTTATGACCGAAATAAGCACACCTGCTCTCGTATCAATCGGGACAGCCGTGCACGAGAATTGATGCGCAAACGAATCGCGCGAGAAAATGCGCGTCGAAGCAATTACTTGTGCCCGCCTTTCGTGTCAGGATGAGAGAACGCCGCGAAAAAGAAAAAAAAATATATATATATTTTACATTGCTGGCGGGCTCAATTTTTCTAAAAGCGGCCCTACTTTTACAAATCGTGACGACGTATTTATGGGAACGCGTTAAGACGGTGGAACACGAGTGCTCTCGTAGGCACCACCGCTTCACCCTACAATTTTGGGGTGCGCGAGATATTTTTAGGGGCAATTGACGAGGTCGGGAACTGATTTATGGTAATCTCTAGAGCGAGGACAAACTTCTGTTCTCGTTTCTGGACCCGGGAACACCGATCGACCACTTGAGTAACGATTTCGAGAAGATCTTGACGAATGATCGGCCAGAACAAACAGGCAGATAAGGGATCGAGCCGCTGCCACGCGTCACGAAGAAAGGGTCTGTCTTGTTAAATATAGACGGTAAGATCTGTGAGCGGAGGTGAAACGAGTAGCTCGAGGTGTTTGTACAACCAATGTTACCGCAAAAGTTTCGTGTCGCTCGAAAAACCGATAAAATATTCAGCGTGGCTAACAATAAAGCAAACTCGACTCAAGATTCAGCATTTGAATGCCACGTCGACTGTGACCTAGTGCCTTGAGCCTTTTGCTTCAACCACCGTTAGCACTACAGCCGTGATTCAGAAAGGGCCTCAAGGGTTCGAAACATATGTCACGGGGCTTGAGAACAAAGGGAACGGCGCGCGTGGAAAAGCGTTCCAAGCCGCGCGCGTTCTTCGCGTCTTTCAGCGGTTCAACGACCATTGTTCGCGCTAAGTTTTTTTTATTTCACGGACATGCTTCATTATTCTTTAAACACGGCTGCGTGAGCGGTAGGGCGGTGAAACGTTCATTCCTCAACGAATTATACTTGCATCTTTGATATTTTATTTTGTAATTTCTCGATTCTCCTAGCATGATTTCTTTTCTCTTTGTTTTATTTAATTTATAGCGTGGATATTTATGTAAGAATTGGAAATAGAATGTTTGGATATTTTTTTTTTTTATGTAACCGTGATAAATTAAAATGTTATGAAATACTTTACACAATAAACTAAGAATATGAGTTACTTGTTTAAAGTAAGACAAAATTCTGAAATTTTCAAATATCTTGATCATTTTTACTTCTTTGTTTTCGACCTCGACAAAATTTCACCATTATCGTGTAAAATGAATGAAACAAAATGTTTGCGGTTCCTGGTTATGGTGACACATTTGATAATCGATAAAACAATTTACGTTTCAACCTGCGGTACAAATTCTCTTTGGAAATGGTTTCAAAGTAAAAGTTGAACTATAAGGAAAAGAAGCTGAAGAAAAAGAAATTGAAAGGAACCCGTATTACTTTTCAATTTATTTTCAATTAGCTTTCTTTCCGATTCCTTTTTTTAAAGTTTCGCTTTAAAACCGTCTCTGAAGAGAACGTCTAAACGTAAATTGTTTTATCGATTATCAGATATACTATCGTTACCGAGCCGCAAGTACTTCCAGTAATTTGTCATCAATCTTTCACAACGTAATATTTTGCAAACAATTTTGCACACGTTTACAGTTTCGATATAAATATTTTAACACTAGATTTACGGAACCCGTCAATTTGACGCAGTTCAGATTTCGTGCTTAAGTTTAACAATCGTGCACGCGGAAAATGTAAACACAAAATAGAATTTATATACGAGAAATGTACTGAATAAATCTCTGCTGATAAAAATATATTAATTTGAAGTAAACCGAACTTATGATTTTACAAAAAATTTGTATTTCATTGTACCCATAGAAATGACCCGATCGATGTTCGTAAATCGGTGTTAAATACTGTTACCTTGGACTACCAAAAAAAAAGAACTTTAATAAAAAAAAAAGAACTTTAATAAAAAAAAGAACTTTAATAAAAAAAAGAACTTTAATAAAAAGAAAAACTAATAAAAACACGGTTCGATGAAACGAAGATTTATTTATATCAACGCTTGTATAAAGATCGACTTCTTTCACTTGTGAAACCAACTTATGTATTTTACCGCTGTCTCGTTTAGCGTTAACAAAAAATCTTAATGAGATTCGAGCGGTGTCCGAGGCTGTACGAAAGGATCGAAAAAAGGTTCCTCTGCTCCGCCACGAATGACAACGATGTACTTATGTAAACCGTCCGTTTTTATAAGCAAGACGTTAAATCATTCCCAATTGGAGTTGCCGCTTCGCTGTTTGCCCGGAAGAGCGTAAGTAGTCAGGGCGTGTCGAAGTAAGGCGCTAACACATCTGGAAAGGTTAAAAATCATCCCGTACTTCACCGTCGTTCGAAATTCCGTTTCATCGTGTAACGAGCCAAGAAATTTATTTATAGTATTTTCCGCTTTTCTTTTATAAATAGGTACGCCGACTGTTTCGCGTAACGAGACCATTTTTTCACTATAACGAGAAACTTCCGGTTGATGGTCTAACGAAAGTTTTATAGACCGGTACAATTTTTAATTTCAACGATATTGGAATTTTTAGTTTACGCGTTTCACGCTGTTCTTTTTTTATTTTTAATTAATTTAACCCTTTGCTCTATAACCACGAGTCACACTCGTGGCGCCGATTCTGGATGAAATACAATAGAAACACACAATATTTATGATAAAGTTGAATTTTAGCTTTAATTTAAATTTACAATGTTGAAAATTAGCGAATACAAAATACGTGTAATATTTAAATACTTTGCGTTTGACAGAGTGACAAAGACGTGAATAACTATTGCTAACATGAAGATTGAAGAAATCGTAAGCCAAGGGGTTAAAGAGAAGTGGATTTTAAACATATATTTATGGTGTTCGATTATTAAGTTTATATTAAGTAATATAATTTAGCGGAAAATTTAGCATAATACGTGTATTAATAAATATATACAGCGATTGAAAAAAGTATTTACACGGATTTATGATTTTTGTAAAGGATAGATTTTTCTATGCAAAACCATGTTTAAACTTTGATAAGTAGATGTTGAACAAAATTTAATTAAATACTAGGTTCTTATTGAGATTGTTATAGTGTAAATAGGTTTTAATTTAACGTTGCTCTAGAAAATATACACTCCTGTTTCTAAGTCACGAGACATTTCCAAAAAGTTATGTTACAGAGCTGACACACGTCGATTTTGATGAAATTTTGATACGATGTAAATCTCGAAAAAATATCAGACACCTATTTTTTTATACCGACCATCGTTCACTTTGAACTGATGATATCTGCCCTCAAAGTAGGCGGTGAAAAACCTATTTGTCAGTGTATCTCGTAAACTATTGGAGATAGAAAGAAAGTACAAACACACGGTTTGTCTATTTTTTAGTACCAAATCCAACTGTGTAAAAGGTTTCTAAAAAAATTGATTCGTTTAAAATCTCTTATACCCTACTTTGATGGCTGATATCACTTCTTCGAGATGAACGATGGTCGATATAAAAAAATACGTGTCTAATATATTTTCTAGATCTATATCGTATCAAGCAGTCGGTGAAAAACCTATCTGTCAGTGTATCTCGTAAACTATTTGAGATAGAAAGAAAGTTCAAACACACGGTTTGTCTATTTTTTAGTACCAAATCCAACTGTGTAAAAAGTTTCTAAAAAAATTGATTCGTTTAAAATCTCTTATACCCTACTTTGATGGCTGATATCACTTCTTCAAGATGAACGATGGCCGATATAAAAAAATACGTGTCTAATAATTTTTTCGAGATCTATATCGTATCAAAATTTCCTCAAAATTGGAATATGTCAACTCCGTAACATTCCTTCTAAATTTTGAACAAAACAGTATAACTAAAGGTATTTTGTGACACAAACAATTTCCAATTAATTAAACTCGAGCGAGTTAAGTTAAAGTAATCATGTTAACCCTGTATGGGACCGTGCGACTTTAAAGTTACAAACTGAGGTACCTATATTTTAAGAAATTAATTTTCTTTAGTCATCACTGCACTATTAAATTTGATTACTGTATTACCGTAGCGACACCACGATCCATCTACAGTGATTATTAGTTAAAACATTTTCAAACCAAAGTGAAAAACAGTAATCGATCGTAATTTTTTTTCCGATAAGAGACAAAATTCGAGCTACGGAGGATTTCTCTGTAAGTTTAAGCTTGGTAATTTTGCTTCGTGCGATATTTAAGAAAGCACTCGTCAAAATGCATTTTCGGTTTCCCGGGACAAGTGTCGAAAAAATGTGTCTTTCGAGTGCAAAGTGCTAATATAAAATCAAGTATCTAGAGCGCCCACATTTTATTTCAAACCCGTCGCACAATTCCTGACTCACCTTGCGGAAGGAACTTTAGAGAAAACCTAATATAATTGACGAACAATTATTACACACACAAGAGTTACGCGAGTTTCTTCTGTGCCAGCTATGAGAGATTATTTTTTATGGAAACTTAAATTTTCACTTCCATCGTTCCATCAATTTTCCTATGTGTCCGATCACTCATGGAACGGGAGTGTATTCGCAACAGAAATTAAAAAAACATAATGCTTTTTTCCTATTATCGTATGTTATCTACAACATTCATACGATTCTTCTATTTTACCTTTTTATACAGAATTCTCTTAGAAAATCCTCATCGCACAAGTGGTATTTGATAAAAAAAAAAGAAAAAAGGAAAACGCTCGAAAGCAAAACAAAATGCAGGAAATTCAAGAGAAAGACCGAATTCGTTTATACAGAAGGGTACGGTTTCCCCGTCTTATTGGATGCCGGGTTGTTTCTCGTTTTAAGATCACGAAAGAGAGGTTGTAGCCGATGAAACTCTTGTTCTATCAGTGTTATCCTGTTCCTTCGAATACCTACACGAGATAACTACTTAGAATCGGAACGAGGTGTTGGCCGCATCTAGTTGCCAGCAGAAAGCATCGATCCAGCCAAGGATGCGTTCACTGGTCGAATTCCATTGCAACGTTTACGTTAATTACTTCTTACGCTTCATTGGCCCCCGGGTAACGAGCTCGCGGCAAAAAGCATGCATTTAAAAGTAAAGGTTGGAGGTCGGGAAAATGCGGTGAAAAAAAAAAAAAAAGAAAGAAAGTTGTTAATTAAGTCCGAAGGAAACGAGAAATGGACGTACACCAACGCCAATGATGTCGCTCGTCGGTGGTTCGAAGCAGCAATTGGTAAGAGTGTGCTAATCTAAATGTTGAACCACGAAATATTCCTGGTTGAATGAGAGTGAGCACTAAGCTCTTACCAAGTGGTACTCGAACGCTTAGATTTAGAATTCTGTATTGTTAACGGTACTAGATATAAAGTGGCTTTTCGTGTAAGATGGGCTAAAGAGGTATCCAAACTTTGTGCTTGACTGCAAAAATTCATTGATATTGATCTAATCAGCTAAAGCGTATCCTGAAGTACGATTTTAGGATCTTATGACGATTTTAGGATCTTATGACGGTTTTAGAATGTTATGACAGTTTTAGGATCTTATGACGATTTTAGGATTTTATGGCGCTTTCTCACGACTGTTCCTGTAAACGAATCGATCAAATTTAATTTATGCTAGTAAGTATTAATTCGTACACGTGTGACATGCAGGAATTAAAAATGTATGTAAGAAATAGATTTTCATGTTTAAAATAAAATTTAAATTTATATCGATTTGTATTAAACACGCAGTAAGAAATATAATTGAGTGTAAAAATATCACAATTGTTTAATATTAGTTAGACAGAAAGTGGAAAAATCAATCGCGTATCCAATGCAGTACCTTGATCAGCTATTTAGTATATTAACAATAGAACTACCGACGATTGAAGCATACTTGTTTCTACCGAAAAAATCATAATGAAAGGTATATAAAAAAATACGCGATGCAAGGGAACAAAGCTTTGTCTACATTTTTAACAGAAAATCACGGAGAATTGGCTGCGAGGCNACAGAAAGTGGAAAAATCAATCGCGTATCCAATGCAGTACCTTGATCAGCTATTTAGTATATTAACAANACAGAAAGTGGAAAAATCAATCGCGTATCCAATGCAGTACCTTGATCATCTATTTAGTGTATTAACAATAANGAGGCGCCACAGTCAATTTATAAAATTTCTGTAAAAAATTAGGAACGAGTCGTTTTGACCACTATGGTAGTTCTAGCGTTAAAGCATAAACAGAGACTGAAAATTATCATTAAACTGCGGATTCTTACTCACATTCATATTTTTATATATAATTAAAAAGTAGAAGCTAGGCAATTATTTCATCACATTTTGAGTTTATTTATACATTTCTGTTCATTCTATTTTTGTGCTTTTAAATTTTCCATAAATGCATAAAAAAACTCCAGTTTCATTGTTACACCAGCAACAAGTAAAATATATCTATATTGATTATAAAAGAGTAAAGTGTCTGTTTTTAAAATTATAATAAAGACGCGTCGTTGAAGATAAGCAAAATGGAATACATCATCGGAACCGTGAAGATATAAGAGCTTAAAATTTTTATTTTCAGCACGAAACTATTTCTCCACACCTTGCACGTACAATATAATATATTTCAACGTAAGTTCATACCATCTAGGTGGTTTAAGGGTTCCGTACAATATCGCACGAAACGCGCAGCTAGGTTATTACAAATCTTGAACGTGACGTGCTCGAAACGCGAGGGGCTTAAAATCGCGGTTATGAACTACGCCAGCTTTTTTTCGAATTGGTCAATTTGCAGCTACGAGAATCGACTACTCCGGGAACAAAGTACGATTTGTGGTATGCGTGGAATGAGGTCGAAGTCGTCGCCCTCTTACCCCCTTGGGAAACGATCGGTCCTCCGATTGCACAGGATTTTCCTACGTGCGCTGTACCCAGCGTCGTTTCTGCGCCTCTATCTGTGTAAAATATCTAATATCCCCTAAAATATATCCACGCGCGAAACGAACGGTCCCAAGGAAAGCGAATGTCGGGTGTAAAGATGTCAAAGTTCGTAAACAAAATTTAAATAATCGAACGCTGTAAGACGTGTGTTAAAATTCTTGAGAGTACATAAGCGAAATATGAAATAAATGTTTCCTACGGGATATTTTATATCTTCGCTTTGAAGAATCTTTTAGAAGATTTCAATAAAATCGTAAATTGTTGTAATCAGATCAGTGATAACTTTGTTAATTTACATTTATTCTTTTAATACAAATATGTATCTCTAAATATTTTGTAAGGACATTTTTTTAAGCTAGTAGTAATATTTGTATTTTAATTTAATCGAGTTAATAAAAATATTTGTATTTGAATTTGGTTCAAATAGTATAAATATTTGAAAATTAATGTTTTATGGTTCGTTAACACTTGCTTTTCTTTTTAACTGGTTCTTTTTAAACCTATACTTTATAGTTGTAACATTTATATAATTGTATTTATGTGTTATGACAATTTAGAAATTTCATTATTAAAATAAAAATTTAATTACTAAAATAGAAATTTCATTATTAGAATAAAAATTTCATTATAGTGGAAAATTAATGAAGAACATGAAAGAAAATTAACCTCTGGGTCTAAAAAAAATTCACCGAACCCTAAAATAGGTTAGTTACAATTTTATGTCTTTAATAACGGCTTTGAAAATATTTCACAACCAATCGGTATACTTAGACACGAATTAATATTTATCCATCTTCGATGAAAGTATATTAAAATTCTAAACCGTCTTTTAAATATTAAGCACCAATGCTCAACGCGACTAATTCGATTTTAATAAATACTCTACTCAAACGTGAAGTAGAATATTCCATCCCTTTTAATATATTCATACCGAATTAATTTTATTACGAAGTATTTAAAATCGTATACCATCCATTAAAATTTTTATAAATACGGAACCCTAAATTAAATCCGATTTAACTTTACCCCAAAGTTTCTACAAAACTACGTACTCCACTAACCTACGACGTACGTTACAATGTTACACTCCTAAACACTTTTTTATGCATTATTCACGAGCAAGTATTTGCTCGCCAATTCTACGAGTCTAAAAAGCTTAAAAAGCTACGCTAATTTTTTTCGTACAATTTACCGTCTCCCTCTCTCTCTCTCTCGCTTCAACAGAAATTGTGAAATCCAATAAAAAAACGTACAGAGATATAACTATCGTACCTTTTACGTCTGGCAAGAACGTCTACGTTGCGTTAAACGAAAATACAATATAAGTAATGTAATATTCTTGAAGTTTCATTTGTACGTTTACCACGAAACATGACCATCGCGTACCATTTTACTTCTTTAAATTATCCTTTCATGAGGTGCAATAAAAAATAATGTTTCTGTGTGCTTTACTCTTAAAACGACGTTTAAAATTCGCCAAGCAAAACGGACGTATCTTTTAGAGCAGATGTTAAGATGAGTATTTTTTTTTTTTTTAAACTTCGGATTTTACGTTGCCGTGTAATATTAAAACTCAAGCTAAATGCTTTGCGAAAGAGCACGAAAATATAATTATTGATAACACGTAACGAGTATAGATTGCATGGAAAAATAGAATACGGTGTTTTCTTCTTTTTATTTTTTTTTAAACACAGATTCAACGAAAAGAGATCCTTTTATTCGGTAGAAAAGTAAGTATGAAATTATAAAATTTCGGAATAAAAGTGGACAAAAGACTGAACGCTGAAAATGTATTCAAGCTTGACTTCTTTTATGAAAGCCTTTTTGTACTGTTACGTATTAACTCTAACATTTTCATTTGTGCTTTTCCTAATTGCTAGAAATATGTTTCATTGAAAATCGGATAAAATTTATCGACAATATAAATTAATATTACGGAGAAATCTAATAACTCTTTCAGGCTTTATATAAAACTTTCTAGATTATTCTCCTCTCCTTTCAAAGCTATTATGTTTTTAAATTGCTTTCAGTTTCTGCTTTGTTACAAGCAGAAAAATAATCAACGCTTCAAAGTATGTCAAGTTGTCATTTCTAGGACGATAATTATTTTCCTCGTCAAGATACTTCTCGTCCTATCAGAGCTTAAACAATATACAGATTATATTTGCCTCGTCTTTAAACACGAAAAATTGAAAATCTCGGAAATATTAAATAACATGTTGCTTGTTTTCGTATTCCCTCTACCTCCAATCAATACGAATGTTATAATTACGTTACATGTAACATAATATTAAATTAATCACCGAAGAATATTAATTCCAAAAAATCGAGTTGCATTTCGGTTCACAATCAGAGAACGTAACAATATCGATATTCCAAAAAATACATAACAGGAAAAGAAAACGGACTCTGATTAAAATTATTTACAAAATAAAAAATAAAAAGAAAAAAAAAACACAGAAAATTACCAAAAGTTCACCATTATAAATCAACAGAATTTAAATGAGAAATTACGAACTGTTAATTCTAGCTTCAAAGCATCCACAATTTTAATTATAAAACAATCCCAGAAAACAAAGCTCGAAGTCGAAAAACTCTCAAGCGAAGCCTTTCGATTTATTTGTGCATAGAAAAAATTCGCTCGTTATCGCCTGTTATGCCTTCCACGTACTTCTCCTCCTGCGTGTAACGCGGATAAGTACCAATAACCCAGTAAAACACATGGCAACGTGTTAATAATAGACACAAAGAAGTTTCCTGTAATCTTAGCGAAGTAGTTCGTGGAACGATAACGCTATCGTTGATCCCGTGTACGAACGCTAACGTGACAAGATGAGAGACCACGTTCCGGGGACGAGAAAAGGGGGTTACGCGCCTAATTTCCGGCTGGCTGCACAGGTTGACTCATTTTTGCATAATGCAGCCTAATAAGGGCTAATGAATGAAATGCTGTAACCCCCGATGTTGCGCAAATTGGATTTACACCACTTGCTATTCCTCCACTTTCACCTCCGGCTCTCTACCAGCTCTTGTCATACTTGTAATCTCACCGTCCTCCTCTGTCTCTCTTCTCCCGTCTCTCTCTCTCTTCTCTTTTCTTCCCAACCTTCCCCTCGTCGCCCCCTATATTTGCATACTTTATAATCTACGCTACCATGGCTCACAGGGCGAATTCTGCGAATTCCACTCCGCGAGGAAACCTATCTCGAAGAGTGCCACGATTTACGGGCAAACGAGGTCGACTCTCGCTTTTTTTTTTCCACCCCTCTCGGTCGTCTTTTTTTAATTATTCCCTTCAACCCCCGACGCTCTGGCCTCCCCTGCGTCGCACCATTACTCGCCGTGTTTCCGGTTTGCTTCTCGGGGAAACAGACTCGAGGAAAATCGCTATCGCTTAAGGTAAGAAGTTCTTCTCTGCTCGCGGAACGCGGCCTGATCGATGCATTCATGTCTGGCGGCGTTAAAGAGGAAAGAAAAAAGGAAATGTTGGACGGATCGGGGGATGTTGAGGTGGCACGAAAAATCAATTACTATCGTGGTTGAGAGGTGCCGCGGTTGGGATTGAATAGTTTAATTAGTCGGATCGATGCGCGGAGTCGTGTTTTATTAGGTCATCCTGTAAACAATGTCGCTCCTCCACGCTAATTTTTACTGCGAGATATTAATATTTGCATTCGTTTTTAGTCATCACTGTATCGACCATTGTTTTCTATGTTGTTTCTGGATTCCTTCTTCAAAAAATTTGGGATGCTTTTACCTAAAGATCTTCTTCGATGCATATTTTAAGCGCCCATTATCGATTAAAAAATGTTGTAATAATTGAAATAAATGGTAATGGCTTGTGACGAACGTGGTATGAGTTTTCAATTTTAATTCTTACTTTTTAAACGCTATGTCGCACACGGGAAAGGCGAGCTGAGAGAAAATTAAAAGCATCCGACATTCTTTTGAAAAATAAAGAATTAAATTACTTAACAGAGATGAGAAAAGATCATGAAAAGTAATGATCGATACATCGATGATTAAAAATAAATGTATGTCTTAATATTTCGTAATAAAAACTAGTATCCAGGAACGACATTGCTTATGGGATAATCTAATATTCGTTTAGTTATAGGATTAGCTGGGATCAGCGTGTTTAATTATTTTGATAAGATCACCCGGTGTTCTTTTACGGAATGAGCAAAGAGGGGTTTGCTGGATAGTTGGAAAAGAAAGTTTGATTTTGTGGTAGTTTTTTTCGTTTTTCTTTTTTTTTTTTGTGTGTTTCGACGATACGGGCATTTAGGAAGACTGTTTTAGAATTCGGAATAAACATTCTGGTCTGAAAATGAAGCTTGACCGAGCAACGCGTGGTTTTCTGTTCCAGGACTTCAAGTGGCTTACCCGATTCTATTCAACGTAAGTTGCTCGAAAACAAAAGTCTCTCAGCTCAAATTCTCTCGAATTTTCTGACGAGGATGTTTAAACAGATAGCTATATTCGCCAGTGATCGATAATTTAATTTAGTTACGAGAATAGACGTTTTTCTTTTTAGAAAATAAGAGATTTATTAATACGACAAGGTTAAATCAAGCAAACTATTATTTAAAATTAAAAGAAACGTTTGTACAGCACGCTAAGTTTCAAAACGTAATAAGCTACTACCGATTGAGTTGTGTGCATGTTGGAAATATGGAGTAGAAATGTTACATTATATACATAAATAGACTGCGGATTTTTATGCAAATTCGTATTGTTAAGATTACAGTAAAAAAAAGTAGAATTTCGGTAGAAAATTATTTCGTCTACCATGTATTATAAAAAACACTGCAATTTGGATATTTTATATATATTTTTTAACTTTAAATTTCCTACAAATGCATTAAAATCTATACTCCATATATAAATTCAATCTTCCTCTAATTTTTATGTTTCATTTTCATTTTTATTCATAGAAGTAACTATTCGGATCGCTTCTATTATGCAACTTTGAAATTTTTTACTAGAATCACGCGTAAGCCGTGCGTATCAATCCTTAATCTGTACTCTGCTTCTGTTTCAGTATAATAATAAAAATTTGTCCACTTCTCGTTTTATTTCAAATGATTTCAAGTTCTCCATTTAACACCTGAATTGTTCATCAAAAGCATTACGTGGTAAATTAAATCGAAACATACGCTTTGAAGTCTGTGATCGGCATCTGCTGGATCTCAACCGTAAAATGCTTCCACGATACCCGGTGTATGCTACGTTACCAACAACGCTTGCGTAATTGCTACCAGACATCCTTTTTGGACGAGCATATGTCAGTATATAAATACGGAAGTTCGAACTCCAGTTAGAACCTTTTTAAGAAACTCTGCGGCGTACGAAAGGGAACAGAGTCTCGAACTAATAGTAATTTTAAGCTCGTTGTGCTTGAAACATTGCTTCAAATTCGTTTCCCTATTTTTTCCTTTATTTTTTCTCTAATATAGATAAACTAAATCTTTCATCGTTAAATAGGACTATTAAAAAATTTGAATTAAATTTTGTAAGATACCTGTTAGAAACAGTTACTCGAATTTCCCGAACAATATGGAATATTGAAATAATAACTCGGATTCAGCTAGAATCTGCTGGAACAGTTTGTGGAAAAACAAACTAGTTCAGCCGTTTCATTTGTTGAAATTAATAGAAATGGTTTCTAGGAATAATTGAAGAAACGTGAGAATTAAATTCGTATGATACATCATAGGTATGTATTTTGGTTTAAACGAGCATACCGAGATATTTAATATTACAAAACTGAGAATATGAGAAATCTGATTTCGCAAATCTTATTTTCTTAATTTAAAATATGTCGAATTACTTCCATGCCGCTACAGAGTGAATATTTATTTTAAAGTTAAATTAATCGAATAATGCGCGCATGGAATATTACTTCAGAAACTCAGCGGTTAACGATTTTTTTTCAACATTATAAAGCATAGAATTTTTCTGCACTGTTTAGGGAAGTTAAACACAAAATTAAATCGATTTGCTGTAAAAGTGCTTGAGAAAGAGAATAACTTATCAACGCGTTAAATAAATTACAAACTCTGCTCGTCACTTTTGGTATCAACTTAGGTATTATTCAAGGTTCCATGCTCTCAACTCTTTAATTAGATTTAACAGAAACAAATTGCAATTTATGCAACTGTGAAAGAACTTCCCATTCGTACAGTTTCAAATAATGTTTCAACTAATCACGTTACGAAATTCCATATTTAAATATACACGCTTAGCAAAGCAAAAATGATTTGAAAAGAATCTATTTAGCACTAAAGCTACCGACGATTAAAGCAGACCTATCTGTACCCCAAAAATAAAAATACATAACGTAAAGTACACAAATCTTGATCTATATTTTTTACATAAAATCATTAAAAATCCCCCAAATTGCATCATTCTAAATTTATATCACTGTAATTTCTACGATTTTACGAATTACAAGCCCGTTATTTTGACCACTTTGGTAGTTTTCGCGTTAATACTTTACAGATAACTCAACAGTAATAAAATAATAAAATACCAAGCAATAAAATATTAGGTTGTCCCGAAAGTTCTTTCCGTTATCTTCACACAATGCTTTCGTCCAGCAATGTTTAAATAAATATTCAGCCTTATTTGTTAAACGAGAGATGGAGGGAAAAAATAGCGCAAAATGAATCCTGTATAAAATAATAATATATCGTAAAACATAAAATATTACGTATCCATTACCTATTGATAAAACGAAAGAAACTTTTGGGACAACCTAATATAATCCCTAAAATATAATCGTGTAACAAATAACTAACTCGAAGCATTCAAACCCTTGTTCTATTCGATCTCCGTTACAACGTCTTGCTTCCCTGCGTTCACATTATTAACACGATATCAGTCTGCTTGTACAAATAACATTAAGCACGAAAAGATAAGCGGCAAACATCTTACGTCAATTCCACTGTTTGAACACACACAAATCTTTCATCAAACTAATTGTCATAAGAACCCTCGTGGCTCCCCTAGTTCCCAACAGCCGCCCCTTCTTCGCCGGCTGTACAAGTTTGGATCCATTTGTAAGCGGGCGATAAAAGAGCAGACTAACGCTCCAAGCACCAAGCTCGTAGAGCAAACATTGACTATAGCCCGTTAAGCGACATAAACTCAGCTTTGGGGTTAAAGAAAATACGTTCACCGTTGAATTGCTTCTATTAACGACTTGATAATTGCCTAAGCGTTACCATTAAAGAACTTAAACTGTTCGCTTGAAATTTGTCCCCCTAGAACCTCGGGTACCTCTCCGTGGTTCTTTGGTCCATCTGAAACTCTCCAACACCTGTTTAAAGCTAAACAACTTCCCAATTGACCTCTCTTATGTAACAATAACCAGCTCCACCCTGTGCGGGCGTTTAGTGCTCGGTTAACCCTTCTATGCAGCGTTTCTAATTGTCCACGACCGTCGATATTTATGCATTTATAGGAAGTTTAACATTGGAACTATCGGAGCGTACAGAATAATCGATTCGTAATTTTTTATGGTAGCTTTATGAATTTATTCTGGTACAGTTTTGGATATTCCTCGGGGTTTTTTGTAAGAGATGTTAACACTTTACCAATCGGGAGCTTATTAATCGGCTTTTTGCCACCAACGCTCAGCGACCGGGAGCCTATTAATCGGCCTTTTCCAGCCAACGTTTATCTACCGCTTGCAGCTTGATACTAACATTATGAAAATTAATAACTTTGTTCAATTTAATTACTGTTAAGTCGTAAATTTCCGTTCCGCCATAAATAATCAGTTCCGTAAAAAGGCGAAGTACTTTACAAGCAATCGCCGGGAAAAAACGTCCCACCTGAACACCAGACGCGCCTGACCCAAGCCAAGGGACCAGGACGCCGTTAGCGGACAAAACAATAGACAAAGAACAGTTATACATTTTCCCACTAACCTTTCCCACTACTTCACATTTTTCCCACCCTCGCTACACTAGACACACCCATGACACAAAAATCATCCAATAGACCCGGAATTCATCCACTCCGGACACACCAAACCAATCACAGCAGACACGAAATTTTAGACATACCAAACAAGAACACAAGACACCGGTCAAAAACTAGACAGTAACAAGCATCAGTCGAAATCAAGAGACAGACACAATCAGTCATTCAAAGACAATCACACGAGCATCAAACACACAAAAATACAGTCCACTAAACATAGATTAAGGGTTCCAGTCAGAATACGATTCCTGAGGACAGAACCCGCGTCAGTCAATCGTCGCGAATACAACCCTCGACGCTGTGACGCATAAACAATTACCCTGCAATAAGAGAAACGATATACCAAGCACTCTCATGAATTTCGATTTAAAAACAAAGTTGCAAGAATAAGATTGCTTATAATTCCGCACGATAGCCAAAACCGAGACGGTGTTAGCGATGTATCCGCGCTCGAATGAACCGGTCGGTAAAGTGTTAACACTAGATTTACGGAACCCGTCAATTTGACGTAGCTCTAATTTCGGGTTTAAGTTTAACAAGTGTGCGAGCGGAAATTGTAAGCTCGAAATAAAATTTATATACGAAAAATATACTGAATGAATCTCTACTAATAAAAATTGATCGATTTAAAGTAAAGTGAACTAATTATATTGCAGAATATTTGTATTTTAATGTACCCATCAAAATGATCCAATCAAGGTCCGTAAATTTAGTGTTAATAAA